>CAWUFW010018754.1:0-210384 GCA_963921515.1 Calotriton arnoldi | reverse complement strand
ACGAAACGCGTCAGGCAAATCAGGTGCTTTTAAGTGATCAAACATGAAACTGCCCATACCAGTTGATACACTTTGGGGAAGTTGCGCACACGTTCGAGTGCGGCTCGCTTGTTGGACACCCCAGGAGCATAATGTAAAGAGCGGCCGTCCTGCCGCTGAGCCTGCACCACCCCGGATCAAAGGGGGGCCACGGGACACGTAAGCATGAGGAGTCCAGTCCGTGGGGCGTGCGTGATGGATTGAGGACAGCTTCTATGTTTGAGGCTCATGTGAGAGCCTTATCCTGCACGAATTTAGGAGTGCATCCATTCAGGTTTTAATAAATGGACTTCAATTCCCACAAGGCAACGTGTTGTTTTCATACAGAACAGCCCATCTGGGCGCACAATATGGCCGAATGAAGGAAGAGAGGCACCGAAATGCACTCCTCTGATTGCCTATGAAGAAGTGATTAACGAAACGCGTCAGGCGAATCAGGTGCTTTTAAGTGATCAAACATGAAACTGCCCATACCAGTTGATACACTTTGGGGAAGGTGCGCACACGTTCAAGTGCGGCTCGCTTGTTGGACACCCCAGGAGCATAATGTAAAGAGCGGCCGTCCTGCCGCTGAGCCTGCACCACCCCGGATCAAAGGGGGGGCCACGGGACACGTAAGCATGAGGAGTCCAGTCTGTGGGGCGTGCGTGATGGATTGAGGACAACTTCTATGTTTGAGGCTCATGTGAGAGCCTTATCCTGCACGAATTTAGGAGTGCATCCATTCAGGTTTTCATAAATGGACTTCAATTCCCACAAGGCAACGTGTTGTTTTCATACAGAACAGCACATCTGGGCGCACGATATGGCCGAATGAAGGAAGAGAGGCACTGAAATGCACTCCTCTGATTGCCTCTGAAGAAGTGATTAACGAAACGCGTCAGGCGAATCAGGTGCTTTTAAGTGATCAAACATGAAACTGCCCATACCAGTTGATACACTTTGGGAAAAGTGCGCAAACGTTCGAGTGCGGCTCGCTTGTTGGACACCCCAGGAGCATAATGTAAAGAGCGGCCGTCCTGCCGCTGAGCCTGCACCACCCCGGAACAAAGGGGGGCCACGGGACACGTAAGCATGAGGAGTCCAGTCCGTGGGGCGTGCGTGATGAATTGAGGACAGCTTCTATGTTTGAGGCTCATGTGAGAGCCTTATCCTGCACGAATTTAGGAGTGCATCCATTCAGGTTTTAATAAATGGACTTCAATTCCCACAAGGCAACGTGTTGTTTTCATACAGAACAGCCCATGTGGGCGCACGATATGGCCGAATGAAGGAAGAGAGGCACCGAAATGCACTCCTCTGAATGCCTCTGAAGAAGTGATTAACGAAACGCGTCAGGCGAATCAGGTGCTTTTAAGTGATCAAACATGAAACTGCCCATACCAGTTGATATACTTTGGGGAAGGTGCGCACACGTTCGAGTGCGGCTCGCTTGTTGGACACCCCAGGAGCATAATATATATATATATATATATATATATATATATATATTCACTGAAAAACCCATAGGTTTCAGGCACGTTATAGTTAGAAATTAGCATTTAAAAAAAATTACAAATTCACTGAAAAAACCATAGGTTTTAGGGACAGTTATAGTTAGTTGGACATTGCACTCGTACAAAACCCGTGAAATTCCCCCGTTATAGTTAGTTCAGGTAACTATAACTCGCGCCCCGCAATGCACTGCTGATGACGTCACATATTACATCACTCATGACATGGTCAGTGACATCACTGATGACATCACTGATGACATCTCAAATGACATCACTGATGACATCATGCAGTGACTGTGTGTTTCTATAAAGTTTATATATGTTTAATATATATGCCAAGGTGTATTGAATAATGAGTGGGTGTATAAGTGTGTGGATGGATGATTTAGTAGGTGCGTGACTGACTCTATAAGTGAGTGATTAAACGTATCTTACTAAATGCATGGGTTAGTGACTAAACTGTGTGAATGTCTTTATCCGTCTGTCTGTTGGTGTGTAAGTGGCTGCATGGGTTTGTAAATAGCTACATGAGTGTCTATATGAGTTATTGATTGGTTGTTTGAGTATCTGTATGGGTGCCTGATTGTTTGTGTGGTGGGTGTGTGTGACTCTGTGCATAGATGTGTGAGTGGGTGATTCACTTGGTGCATGGTTTCAAGAGTGCATCTGTGATGGACTGTATGGGTGGGTTAGTGTGTGTATGGGTGTGTTAGTGAGTGAATGTATGTCCCAGTGGTACATGTGTGAGTAACTACATATGTGAAAGGCAGTATATATGTGTGTTGGAGTATATAAACAGCTATAAGCGAGATTGTGTGATTGTGAGAGTGACTGTATGGATGAGTGTGTGCTTGTATCAGATATTGTATAAGAGCGTAAGAATGTGCTAGTATTTGTATGAGTAAGTGAGCTGGTGTGTGTATAACTGTATAGGTGAGTAAATGGGTGTGTGCTTAATTTTTTGCATGACTGACTAGGTGTGTGAGTACCTCTATGGATGAGTGGCGGTGTGTGAGTGTTTATATAGGTGTATGAGTGCATATAATAGTCCTGTACTGAGTGACTATAAGTATGAGTGACTGTACGGGTGAGTGAGTAGATGTGTGTGTGTAGACCTAAGAATCAGTGAGTGTGTATATAGTAATTGGTGTTGGAGTGTCTATGGTTTTGACAATGGCAGTCTGTAATTTACAGTGGGTGTATCAAAAGGTATATTAGGGTGTGAGAAGATGCATCAAATTATCACATGGATGATGTCATCAGTGATGTCATCAGTGATGTCATTTGAGATGTCATCAGTGATGTCATCAGTGATGTCACTGACCATGTCATGAGTGATGTAATATGTGACGTCATCAGCAGTGCATTGCGGAGGCGCGAGTTATAGTTACCCGAACTAACTATAACGGGGGAATTTCACGGGTTTTGTACGAGTGCAATGTCCAACTAACTATAACTGTCCCTAAAACCTATGGTTTTTTCAGTGAATTTGTAAGGTTTTTAAATGCTAATTTCTAACTATAACGTGCCTGAAACCTATGGTTTTTTCAGTGAATTTGTAAGGTTTTTTAAATGCTAATTCCTAACTATAACATGTCTGAAACCTATGGTTTTTTTCAGTGAATTTCAAAGGTTTTGTAAATGACAATTTTTAAATGTATTAATTGTTATATTTATTTTTTTGATACTGATTTACTAAATTTTTTTAAACTATTTATTTTTAGATATTTTATTTTTTTAAATTACATTATACATTACATTACAAAATATACTTTCTCAGAATGAATTACTTTAGTTTAAATACTTTGCAAATAGGCAATAGACTTTTAAGTACAGTAGTTACAGTTGTTGCAATGGGCAACACAATTTCAAACACAATGCAACATTGAGCTCAATGTGAATTTCTAGTTAAATGCAATTAGTTACTTTATGGATTACTTTTCTAACCACAGGACTGGATCCTAGATTCAGTCCTGGGACATCTCCTGTAAACAGTTGAGTAAAAGCGTTTTGGTTACAGTAGTGATTTTTAAGGAAGATTATTGTATTTTAAAAGTTGACACTTAGAAACTTTTTCACATAGAATCACCAATGTTATCCTATGGGAGGAAATTCACTTAGCAGGTAAGTAGTGTTATCGCTACTTTTTCTTACTCAGTGGTGGATCCTGGATCCAGCACTGGTGCATCTCCTGTAAACAGTTGAAAGAATGTGTTTAAGTCATACAGGCGATTTTTAAGGAATATTTGTAGTTTGTAAAAACGACACTTTGAAACTTTTCTGCTGAAAACCAGACAATGCATTCCTATGGAAGGAAATACAAGTTACTGGTAAATACGGTTAGAATTACTTTTCAGGGTCAGTGCTGGGCTAAAAGATGCAGCACTGGGTTCTCTCCTGATAACAGGTGAGTAAATCGGAATTCGTAGTTCGGCTGATTTTAGAGGAATATTATAAAGTTCCAAAACTCCACACTTAGAAGAATTTCCAAGTGAAACCAGTCAATGTTAGCCTGTGGAAGGAAATTCAAGTTACTGGTAAGTACGGTTAAAATTACTTTTCAGGATCAGTACTGGGCTCAAAGATGCAGCACTGAGGTCTCTCCTGATAACAGGTGAGTAAATCGGAATTCGTAGTTCGGCTTATTTTAGAGGAATATTATAAAGTTCCAAAACTCCACACTTAGAAGAATTTCCAAGTGAAACCAGTCAATGTTAGCCTATGGAAGGAAATTCAAGTTACTGGTAAGTACGGTTAGAATTACTTTTCAAGGTCAGTGCTGGGCTAAAAGATGCAGCACTGGGTTCTCTCCTGATAACAGGTGAGTAAATCGGAATTCGTAGTTTGGCTGATTTTAGAGGAATATTTGCACAATGGTGAAGGGAGGGGGCGGGGCCTGAGGTGACATCTGTGCAAACGCGCCCCGTGGCGCGTTTTAAGTTGGGGGATTAAGTCCCCTGGATTCATGAGGGTCCATGGGGTCCAACTAGCCCACCCTGTACCTCCAGTATGCGCCAGGGTGCTGCGTTGCAGAGAGGTGTTCAGAGGCCACGCCCCTTTTTGCACCTCTCTGCAATGCAGCTCTGTGGCGCTTTCTGGACGTACCTGGTGGGCTAGTTGGCCCCCAGGGACCCTCAGGATTGAAGGGGATTTAATTCCCCATCTTAAAACGCGCCACGTGGCCTGTTTGCACACATGGCACCTGAAGCCCCGCCCCCTCCCTTCACCACTGTGCAAACACGCCCCGTGGCGCATTTTAAGTTGGGGGATGAAGTCCCCTTGAATCCTGAGGGTCCCTGGAGTCCAACTAGCCCACCATGTACCTCCAAAAAGCGCCACAGAGCTGCGTTGCAGAGAGGTGTAAAAGGGGCATGGCCTCTGTACACCTCTCTGCAACGCAGCCCCTGGCGCATACTAGAGGTTCCTGGTGGGCTAGTTGGCCCCAGGGACCCCAGTATTCAAGGGGAATTCGTTCCCATCTGCAAACGCGCCAGGGGCGCGTTTGCAGAGTGCTCCAAGGAGGGGCCTGGCCTCCGGCGCGATGCCGGTATTTTTTTCTTTTTTTTTAAGAAGTGGGGCTGTGTGGCCCCCTTCTTTTCTAATTTTTGGCCCTGGGGACCCCATCCCCCAGGGCCTGCCCCCTAATATTTTGGGTTTTTTTAAAAAAAAATTTGGAAGGGGGCCGCGTGGCCCCCCTCCCCAGGCCTTAATCGGCCCCAGGGACCCCATCCCCCGGGGCATGGCCTTCTTTTTTTTTAAAAATAAAACTTATGGAGGGGGGCCACTTATGGCCCCGGGGACCCCATCGCCCGGGGCCGGCCTTTGTTTTGTTTTTGTTTTTTGTTTTTTAAAATTAACATTTGGGGAGGGGTGCCGCGTGGCCCCCCTCCCGGGCCACTACTTGCCCCGGGGACCCCATCCCCCGGGGCTGGCCCTATCCTTTGGGGTCCATGGGGGGACCCCAACTCCCCACGGACCCTGCCGGCTCCCCGCCTCCTGCGGGAGCCGGCATTGCTTTCCACATGGGGAGCTGCTAACATGCAGCTCCCCATGTGGAAAGCAATCTGCTTTGAATTTTGGAAGAGAGAGCAGGTTTCCTGCTCTCTCTTCCAAAATTCAAGCAGTTTGCTATGACAGGACGGGAGCCGCGAGGCTCCCGTCCTGTCATAGCAAACTACAGTGTCCCGGGGTAGGCACCCCGGGACACTGCAGGAGCCGGCCCTGGGGGTGGCGGTCCCAGGGCCATGGAGGGCTCCAGGAGGGGGCCGCGCGGCCCCCCTCCCCACATCTGCAAAGCCCCGGGAGGTGGTGGTCCCCGGGCTTCGGGGTCCAAAACGGACCCCCATTTTAAATTTGTTAGTGCCCCGGGAGGTGGCGGTCCCCGGGCGTGTGGGCGGCTCGAGCCCCCCCACCCAGGTAATTTAAATTTAAAAAAAGAAGCCCCGGGGGGTGGCGGTCCCCGGGGCTGTTGGAGGGCGGAGAGCCCTCCCGCACCATTTTTTATTTAAAGCCCAGGGGGGGTGGCGGTCCCTGGGGCTTGGGGGGCCTTAGAGGCCCTCCCATAAAATCTAAACCCACCCCTGCATGCCCCCGGGACTTGGGCCTCCCGGGGGCAAATTAGCATTGAAGCGCGGGAGACCGCGCTTCTATTTTTTTTTTTATCAGCGGGATCCGCGCACCCTAAGCGCATCCCGCCGATTTAAAAAAAAAAAATGCTTTTTTCTACCCTGGGGTCCTTGTGGGACCCCTGAGCAGACCTAGGGGTCAGGGTGTTTCTACCCTGCCCCCTTTTTGCGCTTTGCGCACTTGTTTCTGTCCCTCGGTTCTACCGAGGACAAAATGGCTGCCAACACTTCCTGATTTGGAGTGTTGACAGCCACTTGACAGCCAATTAGCATGCAGCTCGTGATCGGGAGGGTACACGGACCCTACTCGGTCATAGATATATATGTGACTTTACTTTTGATTTTCTCAGGAACTACTGAACGGATTTACACCATTTAAGCAAAAGGCACGACACTGAACCAAGGGCTACCTCTTTGCCAAATTTGGTGTAATTCCGTTCAGCAGTTTGGGCTGTAGCTGCGACTAAAGGTTCCTATGGAAAAATGAATGGGGAAAACGCGTTTTGGGATCCCCCTTTTTTCTCGGCCCCCGCTTGACGAATCACCCCTAGACTTTCAGGATAGGAGCGGACCGGAGCGCCCCAACAAGTTGGAAACTTTCGCGAAGATTCGTCAACCGGCGCCAACGTTATTTCGAATAGAATGTTGCGGATTTCCTATGGAAAATAGGTCCTAACTATAACTATCTACTGGCGACCGCCAGTAGATAATATATACATATTGTAGGAGAGTAGGATCTGCTTCACATGGGTACCCCCACTTTTTGCTGATGCTTCACTGTTTTTCGACATTAGTCTGGCTGGGGCCCTGCTAATCAGAACCCCAGCCTAGCTGCTTCCTCTCTAAAAAGGTTTCCATGTGCCTTAGGCACATCACTGATTGGGATCTGGAGTGCCCTTATAAGTCCCTAGTATATGGTATACTATGTACCAAGGGCATAGGTACCTCAGAGGACCTGCCAGGGGCTGCAGCATGTATTATGCCACCCCTGGAAGGCCATCCAAACTGACACCACAGGTCTGCTACTGCAGCCTGGGTAAGGTGGTGCATGCACCCCTTACTGTGGTATAGGTTACCTATATCACGAAATACATACACACCTATAAACCTATAAGTCACTCCTAAGGCAGGCCTTATCAATCCTAAAGGCAGAGTGCGTGGTTCCTATGTGAGAGGGTGCCCCTGCATGAGCAGGGCCCCTCTGCAGCGTTCGGAGACCATCTCTGATGCTGTTTGTAGTGCAGCCTGACCATATACTCTTAAGCGCATTATATCCTCGCGGTAAAATGCTAACTTTGGAATGGCTGCACCTAAACATGTTGTGTTTGGTGTCAAACATCTTGGAATACTACCCCCCCCCAGCCAATTCTGGCAGCGGGGGTAGCATTCCACCCTTCTAGAGGGAAAGACATGTTAACTCTGACTAGTCCGGTAACTTCTTTCCAGAGCCCTGGCATCACAAAATGGATGCTGCTGCCACAGACACGAGTCTGGCCTCCTGCTGCTGGACGAAACTCCGGCAGGGGAGGCCTGGACAATAGGTTTCCTGTCCCAGGGAGGTGTGACCACCTCCCAGACAGGATAATGTGTATTGGGGCTGGGCGGGAGCACTTTCGGGTGCTTTGAAGTCCTGCACTGGGGGCACATTTGGTGTCCCTGTGCATACCCCAGTTCAAACCGGATCAGGGGCTTGCAGCCCCTGCTTTGGCATGAACTGGACAAAGGGAAAGGGGTGTAGCCACCCCTCTGCCCTGACCCACCCATAGGTGGGGCCACAGAGTAGTCCAACCCCTACCTTTAGTATAAAGATAGGAACCCAGTCCTTAGGACTTTAGATTATCCCTGGACGAAACTCTGAAACTGAATCCTGGACCTTCGATGCTCTACTCACGATTAGAGGACAGAAGAATCTCCCTTGGGGTCAAGGAGTGACTCCCCTGCTTGGCAGGCACCAAAGAAGCATCTGTCCAGTTCGCATTTCTGAAGCTCCCGTGAAATTCCCCCGTTATAGTTAGTTCAGGTAACTATAACTCGCGCCCCCGCAATGCACTGCTGATGACGTCACATATTACATCACTCATGACATGGTCAGTGACATCACTGATGACATCACTGATGACATCTCAAATGACATCACTGATGACATCATGCAGTGACTGTGTGTTTCTATAAAGTTTATATATGTTTAATATATATGCCAAGGTGTATTGAATAATGAGTGGGTGTATAAGTGTGTGGATGGATGATTTAGTAGGTGCGTGACTGACTCTATAAGTGAGTGATTAAACGTATCTTACTAAATGCATGGGTTAGTGACTAAACTGTGTGAATGTCTTTATCCGTCTGTCTTTTGGTGTGTAAGTGGCTGCATGGGTTTGTAAATAGCTACATGAGTGTCTATATGAGTTATTGATTGGTAGTTTGAGTATCTGTATGGGTGCCTGATTGTTTGTGTGGGGTGTGTGTGACTCTGTGCATAGATGTGTGAGTGGGTGATTCACTTGGTGCATGGTTTCAAGAGTGCATCTGTGATGGACTGTATGGGTGGGTTAGTGTGTGTATGGGTGTGTTAGTGAGTGAATGTATGTCCCAGTGGTACATGTGTGAGTAACTACATATGTGAAAGGCAGTATATATGTGTGTTGGAGTATATAAACAGCTATAAGCGAGATTGTGTGATTGTGAGAGTGACTGTATGGATGAGTGTGTGCTTGTATCAGATATTGTATAAGAGCGTAAGAATGTGCTAGTATTTGTATGAGTAAGTGAGCTGGTGTGTGTATAACTGTATAGGTGAGTAAATGGGTGTGTGCTTAATTTTTTGCATGACTGACTAGGTGTGTGAGTACCTCTATGGATGAGTGGCGGTGTGTGAGTGTTTATATAGGTGTATGAGTGCATATAATAGTCCTGTACTGAGTGACTATAAGTATGAGTGACTGTACGGGTGAGTGAGTAGATGTGTGTGTGTAGACCTAAGAATCAGTGAGTGTGTATATAGTAATTGGTGTTGGAGTGTCTATGGTTTTGACAATGGCAGTCTGTAATTTACAGTGGGTGTATCAAAAGGTATATTAGGGTGTGAGAAGATGCATCAAATTATCACATGGATGATGTCATCAGTGATGTCATCAGTGATGTCATTTGAGATGTCATCAGTGATGTCATCAGTGATGTCACTGACCATGTCATGAGTGATGTAATATGTGACGTCATCAGCAGTGCATTGCGGAGGCGCGAGTTATAGTTACCCGAACTAACTATAACGGGGGAATTTCACGGGTTTTGTACGAGTGCAATGTCCAACTAACTATAACTGTCCCTAAAACCTATGGTTTTTTCAGTGAATTTGTAAGGTTTTTTAAATGCTAATTTCTAACTATAACGTGCCTGAAACCTATGGTTTTTTCAGTGAATTTGTAAGGTTTTTAAATGCTAATTCCTAACTATAACATGTCTGAAACCTATGGTTTTTTTCAGTGAATTTCAAAGGTTTTGTAAATGACAATTTTTAAATGTATTAATTGTTATATTTATTTTTTGATACTGATTTACTAAATTTTTTTAAACTATTTATTTTTAGATATTTTATTTTTTTAAATTACATTATACATTACATTACAAAATATACTTTCTCAGAATGAATTACTTTAGTTTAAATACTTTGCAAATAGGCAATAGACTTTTAAGAACAGTAGTTACAGTTGTTGCAATGGGCAACACAATTTCAAACACAATGCAACATTGAGCTCAATGTGAATTTCTAGTTAAATGCAATTAGTTACTTTATGGATTACTTTTCTAACCACAGGACTGGATCCTAGATTCAGTCCTGGGACATCTCCTGTAAACAGTTGAGTAAAAGCGTTTTGGTTACAGTAGTGATTTTTAAGGAAGATTATTGTATTTTAAAAGTTGACACTTAGAAACTTTTTCACATAGAATCACCAATGTTATCCTATGGGAGGAAATTCACTTAGCAGGTAAGTAGTGTTATCGCTACTTTTTCTTACTCAGTGGTGGATCCTGGATCCAGCACTGGTGCATCTCCTGTAAACAGTTGAAAGAATGTGTTTAAGTCATACAGGCGATTTTTAAGGAATATTTGTAGTTTGTAAAAACGACACTTTGAAACTTTTCTGCTGAAAACCAGACAATGCATTCCTATGGAAGGAAATACAAGTTACTGGTAAATACGGTTAGAATTACTTTTCAGGGTCAGTGCTGGGCTAAAAGATGCAGCACTGGGTTCTCTCCTGATAACAGGTGAGTAAATCGGAATTCGTAGTTCGGCTGATTTTAGAGGAATATTATAAAGTTCCAAAACTCCACACTTAGAAGAATTTCCAAGTGAAACCAGTCAATGTTAGCCTGTGGAAGGAAATTCAAGTTACTGGTAAGTACGGTTAAAATTACTTTTCAGGATCAGTACTGGGCTCAAAGATGCAGCACTGAGGTCTCTCCTGATAACAGGTGAGTAAATCGGAATTCGTAGTTCGGCTTATTTTAGAGGAATATTATAAAGTTCCAAAACTCCACACTTAGAAGAATTTCCAAGTGAAACCAGTCAATGTTAGCCTATGGAAGGAAATTCAAGTTACTGGTAAGTACGGTTAGAATTACTTTTCAAGGTCAGTGCTGGGCTAAAAGATGCAGCACTGGGTTCTCTCCTGATAACAGGTGAGTAAATCGGAATTCGTAGTTCGGCTGATTTTAGAGGAATATTATAAAGTTCCAAAACTCCACACTTAGAAGAATTTCCAAGTGAAACCAGTCAATGTTAGCCTATGGAAGGAAATTCAAGTTACTGGTAAGTACGGTTAAAATTACTTTTCAGGATCAGTACTGGGCTCAAAGATGCAGCACTGAGGTCTCTCTTGATAACAGGTGAGTAAATCAGAATTCGTAGTTTGGCTGATTTTAGAGGAATATTTGCACAATGGTGAAGGGAGGGGGCGGGGCCTGAGGTGACATCTGTGCAAACGCGCCCCGTGGCGCGTTTTAAGTTGGGGGATTAAGTCCCCTGGATTCATGAGGGTCCATGGGGTCCAACTAGCCCACCCTGTACCTCCAGTATGCGCCAGGGTGCTGCGTTGCAGAGAGGTGTTCAGAGGCCACGCCCCTTTTTGCACCTCTCTGCAATGCAGCTCTGTGGCGCTTTCTGGACGTACCTGGTGGGCTAGTTGGCCCCCAGGGACCCTCAGGATTGAAGGGGATTTAATTCCCCATCTTAAAACGCGCCACGTGGCCTGTTTGCACACATGGCACCTGAAGCCCCGCCCCTCCCTTCACCACTGTGCAAACGCGCCCCGTGGCGCGTTTTAGGTTGGGGGATGAAGTCCCCTTGAATCCTGAGGGTCCCTGGAGTCCAACTAGCCCACCATGTACCTCCAAAAGCGCCACAGAGCTGCGTTGCAGAGAGGTGTAAAAGGGGCATGGCCTCTGTACACTCTCTGCAACGCAGCCCCTTGGCGCATACTAGAGGTTCCTGGTGGGCTAGTTGGCCCCAGGGACCCCCAGTATTCAAGGGGAATCGCTCTCCATCTGCAAACGCGCCAGGGGCGCGTTTGCAGAGTGCTCCAAGGAGGGGGCCTGGCCTCCGGCGCGTTGCTCGGTATTTTTTTTCTTTTTTTTTTAAGAAGTGGGGCTGTGTGGCCCCCCTTCTTTTTCAAATTTTTTGGCCCTGGGGACCCCATCCCCCAGGGCCTGCCCCCTAATATTTTGGGTTTTTTTAAAAAAAAATTTGGAAGGGGGCCGCGTGGCCCCCCTCCCCAGGCCTTAATCGGCCCCAGGGACCCCATCCCCCGGGGCATGGCCTTCTTTTTAAAAAAAAATAAAACTTATGGAGGGGGGCCACTTATGGCCCCGGGGACCCCATCGCCCGGGGCCGGCCTTTGTTTTGTTTTTGTTTTTGTTTTAAAATTAACATTTGGGGAGGGGGCCGCGTGGCCCCCCTCCCGGGCCACTACTTGCCCCGGGGACCCCATCCCCGGGGCTGGCTCCTATCCTTTGGGGTCCATGGGGGACCCCAACTCCCCACGGACCCTGCCGGCTCCCCGCCTCCTGCGGGAGCCGGCATTGCTTTCCACATGGGGAGCTGCTAACATGCAGCTCCCCATGTGAAAGCAATCTGCTTTGAATTTTGGAAGAGAGAGCAGGTTTCCTGCTCTCTCTTCCAAAATTCAAAGCAGTTTGCTATGACAGGACGGGAGCCGCGAGGCTCCCGTACTGTCATAGCAAACTACAGTGTCCCGGGGTAGGCACCCCGGGACACTGCAGGAGCCGGCCCTGGGGGTGGCGGTCCCCAGGGCCATGGAGGGCTCCAGGAGGGGGCCGCGCGGCCCCTCCCCCACATTGCAAAGCCCCGGGGAGGTGGTGGTCCCCGGGGCTTCGGGGTCCAAAACGGACCCCCATTTTAAATTTGTTAGTGCCCCGGGAGGTGGCGGTCCCCAGGGCGTGTGGGGGGCTCGAGCCCCCACCCAGGTAATTTAAATTTAAAAAAGAAGCCTCGGGGGTGGCGGTCCCCGGGGCTGCTGGAGGGCGGAGAGCCCTCCCGCACCATTTTTTATTTAAAGCCCAGGGGGGGTGGCGGTCCCTGGGGCTTGGGGGGCCTTAGAGGCCCTCCCATAAAATCTAAACCCACCCCCGCATGCCCCCGGGACTTGGGCCTCCCAAGGGCAAATTAGCATCGAAGCGCGGGAGACCGCGCTTCTATTTTTTTTTTTTCGGCGGGATCCGCGCACCCTAAGCGCATCCCGCCGATTTAAAAAAAAAAAATGCTTTTTTCTACCCTGGGGGTCCTTGTGGGACCCCCTGAGCAGACCTAGGGGGTCAGGGTGTTTCTACCCTGCCCCCTTTTTGCGCTTTGCGCACTTGTTTCTGTCCCTCGGTTCTACCGAGGGACAAAATGGCTGCCAACACTTCCTGATTTGGAGTGTTGACAGCCACTTGACAGCCAATTAGCATGCAGCTCGTGATCGGGAGGGTACACGGACCCTACTCGGTCATAGATATATATGTGACTTTACTTTTGATTTTCTCAGGAACTACTGAACGGATTTACAACATTTAAGCAAAAGGCACGACACTGAACCAAGGGCTACCTCTTTGCCAAATTTGGTGTAATTCCGTTCAGCAGTTTGGGCTGTAGCTGCGACTAAAGGTTCCTATGGAAAAATGAATGGGGAAAACGCGTTTTGGGATCCCCCTTTTTTCTCGGCCCCCGCTTGACGAATCACCCCTAGACTTTCAGGATAGGAGCGGACCGGAGCGCCCCAACAAGTTGGAAACTTTCGCGAAGATTCGTCAACCGGCGCCAACGTTATTTCGAATAGAATGTTGCGGATTTCCTATGGAAAATAGGTCCTAACTATAACTATCTACTGGCGACCGCCAGTAGATAATATATACATATTGTAGGAGAGTAGGATCTGCTTCACATGGGTACCCCCACTTTTTGCTGATGCTTCACTGTTTTTCGACATTAGTCTGGCTGGGGCCCTGCTAATCAGAACCCCAGCCTAGCTGCTTCCTCTCTAAAAAGGTTTCCATGTGCCTTAGGCACATCACTGATTGGGATCTGGAGTGCCCTTATAAGTCCCTAGTATATGGTATACTATGTACCAAGGGCATAGGTACCTCAGAGGCCTGCCAGGGGCTGCAGCATGTATTATGCCACCCCTGGAAGGCCATCCAAACTGACACCACAGGTCTGCTACTGCAGCCTGGGTAAGGTGGTGCATGCACCCCTTACTGTGGTATAGGTTACCTATATCACGAAATACATACACACATATAAACCTATAAGTCACTCCTAAGGCAGGCCTTATCAATCCTAAAGGCAGAGTGCGTGGTTCCTATGTGAGAGGGTGCCCCTGCATGAGCAGGGCCCCTCTGCAGCGTTCGGAGACCATCTCTGATGCTGTTTGTAGTGCAGCCTGACCATATACTCTTAAGCGCATTATATCCTCGCGGTAAAATGCTAACTTTGGAATGGCTGCACCTAAACATGTTGTGTTTGGTGTCAAACATCTTGGAATACTACCCCCAGCCAATTCTGGCGGCGGGGGTAGCATTCCACCCTTCTAGAGGGAAAGACATGTTAACTCTGACTAGTCCGGTAACTTCTTTCCAGAGCCCTGGCATCACAAAATGGATGCTGCTGCCACAGACACGAGTCTGGCCTCCTGCTGCTGGACGAAACTCCGGCAGGGAGGCCTGGACAATAGGTTTCCTGTCCCAGGGAGGTGTGACCACCTCCCCAGACAGGATAATGTGTATTGGGGCTGGGCGGGAGCACTTTCGGGTGCTTTGAAGTCCTGCACTGGGGGCACATTTGGTGTCCCTGTGCATACCCCAGTTCAAACCGGATCAGGGGCTTGCAGCCCCTGCTTTGGCATGAACTGGACAAAGGGAAAGGGGTGTAGCCACCCCTCTGCCCTGACCCACCCATAGGTGGGGCCACAGAGTAGTCCAACCCCTACCTTTAGTATAAAGATAGGAACCCAGTCCTTAGGACTTTAGATTATCCCTGGACGAAACTCTGAAACTGAATCCTGGACCTTCGATGCTCTACTCACGATTAGAGGACAGAAGAATCTC
The DNA here is from genome assembly GCA_963921515.1 of Calotriton arnoldi. Classification (NCBI taxonomy): domain Eukaryota; kingdom Metazoa; phylum Chordata; class Amphibia; order Caudata; family Salamandridae; genus Calotriton; species Calotriton arnoldi. Next base: position 195,623 of record CAWUFW010018754.1, on the reverse strand, counting down.
CCTTGGGGTCAAGGAGTGACTCCCCTGCTTGGCAGGCACCAAAGAAGCATCTGTCCAGTTCGCATTTCTGAAGCTCCCGTTGGACGCCGAAGTCATCGCATCACCAGATGTGGATTCTCAGACTTCCCCGAGGCTACCCTGAGTCCCCAGCAAAGCTGAAGCCCGTGGCTATCGTGGGTGACTTGAGACCGTGACCCCTGGACACTGAGCACATTTGCAAGTGCATGCTCTTCTGGGTCTTCCAAGAAGTCGTGCTTTGGGCTCCGAGTAGCCCTTGCCTCCAGCACCACCTGCACCAAAGATCACTGGCCCCCACTCCACGAGTGTCCTGTAAGCCAGATCCACGTGCGGCGTCACGAGGCTCCTTTGCGGTTGCTAGCCCATTGGCTAGTAGCCCTTAACGAAGGCCAATCCTTTTCTTACTTGGCGTCCTGGTTGCTCCAGGCCTGCCCTCACTTACCCTCGCTGGGTGAGTTCCACAGACCTTGCTGGTCTGCACCATTGACGATCTACATCTTCACCAAGACTTGCCGTTGCCAAGGCTTGTTGGGTTCAATCCGGTCGCCGCCACCTCAGCACTCGACAGACATTGTGTACCAGCCCGAATCCTGCTCCTGGTTGCCGACAACGCCTCCTGGAACTCGTGGATGAAGAGTCAAGACGACCGTCAATGCACCTGAAGCACTCGACATCGGTGGGCATCTGTCCATCGCCTTCCTGGTCACTGGCTAGTGACCCAGACTCTGTCCCCTCTGCTTTCAGGTTCTTCAGAACTCCGATCCACTCTTGGATCCACCCGGACACTTTTCTCTTGGCCGCCAGCAGCACTTTGCAGCAGATCGCCATTCGAATCGACGACGAAACCCGACCCCGAAAGGCACCTATGCACCCGGCTTCCCTGGGTGAGGTAACACGAGTACTCCGGTGCTCCCGTGGGTAGAGACTCTTCAAAGTCCTAGATCTCAAAGGGTTTTGTCCTAGTCCTCTTTAAGTGTCCCTTTTCTCTATTTTCCCGATCCCGACTTTCTCCATAGAAGTCAACGGCGTATCGCGGTTGTGTATTTACACTGCACGCGTCTCCCGTAGGTCCCCTGTGTCACTACCTTGGGTGGTTCCTTGTGGTCCAAGCACTTCTAGAGGCTCTAGGCCTAGTGTCTAGTTCAGTCGTGGTTCGCATACCACTTTATTGGTATATGGTTTGGTACGCCCCTAGGGCCCAAACGTGTATTTGTGCTATTACTGTGATTTAATAACTTATAACTTATGTATTTCGAACTCTAGCCTCATAAAGAGACTAGAGGGGTGTGTTTAGCAATAAATACATATATTTTGAATATATACCTGGTGTGGTGCTCTTTCATTTGGTCACTCAAGAGATTATAGACTGGTAAAACAAGCTGCTTTACATTCCTTCAAGACTTAGCCTGAAGGCTGCTCTCCATAGCTACCACTAGGATAGCTTTCAATAAGGTTGTCTTTAACCTATCTCCAATAAGGGGTTGTTTGGACTGGTGCAAGGTGCCCACTATAATTAGTGGACAGCATATACCAGGCCAACTTCTCACATTGGTGTGCAGCGTGTGGGATTCCAGCTTGCTATTGTTTTACCAGATAATCTCAATTGAATTGATCAACTGAAAACCACTAAAGGTACCTAAGGTACATATAATTTAAGCTTAGAATACAGTAAGTTCTACTGAACTTAGAGTTGTGTGTTAAGGGATAGCACAACCCTTTCTACAACTCAAGAGAGTTTAGTAGGCCACACTAGAGTAGGTAGTGCATACACCACACCACACTAGTAATGTCTTTAAGGGCAGGATCCAAAGAATCCTTGCAGGAAGCCATTGAGCTTCCACCCTCCAAGTATGATACACTCCCATTCTTGGAATTGAGAGCTTTATGTAACTTGAGAAAAATAAGGACAGGCCAAAGCCCCACCACCCAACACCTCAAGGAGTTGTTGGTGGCTTATGACCTTAGTAAGCCCGTGGGGACTGAAGGGGTAGGAGCTGAGGGTGGGGCAGGAGAAGAGGAGGACGCCAGGGGTACCAATACCCCCAGCCCCCTCTGAAACTGGCCAGGAGGGTGACAATGACCCTGACCTGGATAACCCAATCCCTCCTGTGGACGATGATGAGGATGATCAGGATGACACCCTCTTTGTCCCCCCAGGAAGGATTAAGAGTGTGCCCAGAAAGTCTAGATCTCCTTCTCAGGAGTCTAACCACTCTGGCACCTCTATAGGGAGCTCTGTCTCCTCTCACAGGAGGGAATCCTCTCATGAGAGGAGAGCCAGACTGGTCCAGTATGAGGAAACTCAGCTGGAAATCAGAAAAAAGCAATTGGCTTTAGATAGGGAATCCCTAGATCTCCTTAGAGAGAGAAGAAAGTTGGGACTAGAGTCCCATGGTGGCAGCCATGTCCCTAGAGACAGGGAAAGGTCCTATGACCATAGGAACCTGAGCAAGATTGTCCCTCCCTACCAGAGTGGGGATGATATCCACAAATGGATAACTGCATTAGAGAGGGCCTGTAAAGTACAGAAGGTCCCTCAAGAGCAGTGGGCAGCAATCTTGTGGCTCTCCTTTGCTGACAAAGGTAGAGATAAGCTCCTCACTGTTAGAGAGGAGGATGCTGATAATTACAAGGTCTTGAAGAGTGCTCTTATTGATGGGTTTGGCCTAACCACTGAACAGTACAGGTTGAAGTTCAGAGACACCCAAAAGCACAGACTCAAGACTGGGTAGACTATGTGGATTGTTCTGCCAAGGCTCTGGAAGGCTGGTTGATGGGCAGTAAGGTGTGTGACTTCTCAGGATTGTACAATCTGATAATGAGGGAGCAGATTCTTAATAACTGTCAAAATCAGCTGTTGCATCAATACCTGGTAGACTCTGATCTGACCTCTCCCCAAGAATTGGGAAAGAAGGCAGACAAATGGGTCAGAACCAGGGTGAAGCAGAAGGTACAGAACCAAGGTGGGGAAACCAAGAAGCAAGATGCTAAGAACTCTGACAAGGGTGGGGAGAAGGGTAAAGATCAAAAGTCTTCATCAGGCCCCCAAAAATCTTCTTCTGGTGGGGATTCACAGTCTACCAAAGGGAAAGGCCAAAGAAAACCATGGTGCAAGGTCTGTAAGCAAAAGACCCACTGGACCAGTGATTGCACCAAGTCCAAAGACTCCAGTCCAGCACCCACCAATGCCCCTAAGGCACCTGTTCCCCCTAGTACAGTTGGTGGAAGTGCTCCAGCAAAGGGTTTAGTAGGGTTCACCCTGGGAACTGAGTTGGGCTCTGACTTAGTCAGAGAACTGACTCAGGCTGTGTTAGTCTGTGATGGAGGCATGGATGTGACCTCCACTGTGAGTCCCAGTAATCTGGGCAAGTACAGACAACAGCCTTTAATCAATGGACGTGAGGCTTTGGCATTTAGGGACACAGGGGCAAGTGTCACAATGGTGACACAAGACCTTGTGCTTCCTGGGCAAGTTATGCTTGGTGAGATGTACCAAGTGACCAATGCTAGCAATGTCAGAACAGACCATACTCTGGCAGTTGTTAACTTCTCCTGGGGAGGGGTAACTGGCCTTAAGAAGGTTGTGGTAAGTGCAAACCTACCAGTCGAATGCTTGCTTGGCAATGACTTAGAGACTTCTGCTTGGGCAGAAGTGGAGCTCAGGACCCATGCAGAAATGCTGGGGATCCCTGCAGATGTGTTTGCTGTGACCAGGTCACAAGCCAAAATGTCTAGCACTGAACAGGCCTTGGATTCTGGAAGAATGGACCAAGTGCCTTCCAAGAGGAGGAGTAGTAGGGTTAAGGCAGTGCCTTCCCCTTGGCTCAGGAGGAAGATCAGTCCCTTGAGGGGGATGATCTCAGCCCTGAAGAAGGAACTGTCCCAGAGGAACTTGAACCTGACCAGGTTGAGTTCTTGGGGACAGGGGGACCTTCTAGGGCAGATCTGAGCCAGGAGCAGCAGAGCTGCCCCTCCCTTGAACCCCTCAGACAGCAAGCTGCTGCTGAGGCTGCTGGGAAAGCTAGTGGTCCCCATACAGTGTATTGGGATGATGGACTCCTGTACTCAGAGAGTAGAGACCCCAAGCCTGGTGCTACCAGGAGGTTGGTAATACCTTTGAAGTTCAGGGGCTTCCTATTGACCCTAGCCCATGATATTCCCTTAGCAGGTCACCTGGGCCAGAACAAGACTTGGGACAGAATTGTCCCTCACTTTCACTGGCCCCACATGTCTGAAGACAGTAAGGAGTTTTGTCGCTCCTGTGTAACCTGCCAAGCCAGTGGCAAAGCAGGTGGCACTACAAAGGCCCCCTGATACCACTACCTGTGGTGGGGGTGCCCTTTGAAAGGGTAGGGATTGACATTGTTGGTCCCATGGATCCCCAAACAGCCTCTGGGCACAGGTTTATCCTGGTGGTAGTGGATCATGCCACCAGGTACCCAGAAGCTATTCCCCTCAGGACCACTACAGCACCTGTGGTGGCAAGGGCCCTCCTGGGAATCTTCTCAAGAGTGGGCTTTCCTAAGGAGGTAGTATCAGACAGGGGTGCTAACTTCATGTCTGGGTACTTAAAAGCAATGTGGAAGGAGTGTGGAGTGACTTATAAGTTCACCACACCCTATCACCCACAATGCAATGGTTTAGTTGAGAGATTCAACAAAACCTTGAAGGGCATGATTAAAGGGCTCCCAGAAAAGCTTAGGCGTAGATGGGACATACTCTTGCCCTGCCTTTTATTCGCATATAGGGAGGTGCCTCAGAAGGGGGTTGGTTACAGCCCTTTTGAACTTCTGTTTGGCCACCCTGTGAGGGGTCCACTGTGCTTGGTGAAGGAAGGATGGGAGTTACCTCTCAAGCCCCCAAAGCAAGATATAGTGGACTATGTACTTGGTCTCCGCTCCAGGATGGCTGAGTACATGAAAAAGGCAACCAAAAACCTTGAGGCTAGCCAGGAACTTCAGAAGGCCTGGCATGACCAAAAGGCTGTTCTGACTGTTTACCAGCCAGGACAGAAGGTGTGGGTGTTGGAGCCAGTGGCCCCAGCAGCTCTCCAAGATAAATGGAGTGGACCCCACACTATTGTTGAGCAGAAGGGTGAGGTCACTTATTTAGTAGACCTAGGAACACCCAGGAGTCCCCACAGGGTTCTCCATGTCAACAGGTTAAAACCATATGTGGACAGGGCAGACATGGGCTTGCTCATGGCTACTGATGAAGGGCAGGAGGAAGAGAGTGACCCACTCCCTGACCTGCTCTCACAGAACCCTGACGATGGGTCAGTTGATGGTGTAGCCTTGGCAGGCAGCCTCACTACCCAGCAACAAACTGACTGCAGGCAAGTCCTCAATCAGTTTAGACATATGTTTTCACTGACACCCAGTCAGACCACCTGGTGCACTCATGAAGTGGACACTGGGGACAGTCTGCCTATTAAAAACAAGATTTATAGGCAACCTGACCATGTCAGGGACTGTATCAGGACTGAAGTCCAGAAAATGTTGGAATTGGGAGTTATTGAACCCTCAGTTAGCCCTTGGGCTAGTCCAGTGGTCCTTGTGCCAAAACCTCACACCAGTGGTGGAAAAAGAGAGATGAGGTTTTGTGTGGACTACAGGGGTCTCAATGCAGTCACTAGGACTGATGCCCATCCAATACCCAGGGCAGATGAGCTCATAGATACTTTGGCCTCTGCCAAATATCTCAGCACATTTGACCTAACAGCTGGCTACTGGCAGATCAGACTAGCTGATACTGCAAAGCCCAAAACAGCATTCTCGACCCCTAGTGGACATTATCAATTTGTGGTAATGCCCTTTGGTCTGAAGAATGCACCTGCCACTTTCCAGAGGTTGGTGAATACAGTTCTCACAGGACTGGAAGCCTATAGTGCAGCTTATCTAGATGATATTGCTGTCTTTAGCTCCACCTGGGAGGATCACCTGGTCCACCTCAGGAATGTTTTACAGGCCCTGCAAAAGGCAGGCCTGACTATCAAGGCCACTAAGTGCCAGATAGGGCAGAGTCAGGTTGTGTACCTGGGCCACCTTGTGGGTGGAGGCCAGGTTCAACCTTTGCAGAGCAAGATCCAGACCATCATGGACTGGACTGCTCCCACTACCCAGACTCAGGTGAGAGCCTTCTTAGGCCTGACTGGGTACTATAGGAGATTTGTCAAGGGGTATGGATCAATAGTGACACCCCTGAATGACTTAACTTCTAAGAAAATGCCCAAAAAGGTTCAGTGGACAGTTAGCTGTCAAAAGGCATTTGATGACCTCAAGCAGGCCATGTGCACTGCTCCAATTCTGCAGAGTCCTGATTACTCCAAGAAGTTCATTGTTCAAACTGATGCATCTGAATTGGGGGTAGGGGCTGTACTGTCACAATTGAATGAAGAAGGTCAGGATCAGCCAGTAGCTTTTATTAGCAGAAGGCTGACCCCTAGAGAGAAACGTTGGTCAGCCATAGAGAGGGAGGCCTTTGCTGTGGTCTGGGCTCTGAAGAAGTTGAGGCCATACTTGTTTGGTACACACTTCCTGGTTCAGACAGACCATAAGCCCCTCTTATGGCTAAAACAAATGAAGGGTGAAAACCCCAAACTGCTTAGGTGGTCCATTTCCCTACAGGGGATGGACTTTACAGTGGAACATAGGCCTGGGAGTAACCATGCGAATGCAGATGGACTCTCTAGGTATTTCCACTTAGAACATGAAGACTTAACTGGGCAAGGTTAGTTTAATGTCCCTACGTTTGGGGGGGTTGTGTAGGAGAGTAGGATCTGCTTCACATGGGTACCCCCACTTTTTGCTGATGCTTCACTGTTTTTCGACATTAGTCTGGCTGGGGCCCTGCTAATCAGAACCCCAGCCTAGCTGCTTCCTCTCTAAAATGGTTTCCATGTGCCTTAGGCACATCACTGATTGGGATCTGGAGTGCCCTTATAAGTCCCTAGTATATGGTATACTATGTACCAAGGGCATAGGTACCTCAGAGGGCCTGCCAGGGGCTGCAGCATGTATTATGCCACCCCTGGAAGGCCATCCAAACTGACACCACAGGTCTGCTACTGCAGCCTGGGTAAGGTGGTGCATGCACCCCTTACTGTGATATAGGTTACCTATATCACGAAATACATACACACCTATAAACCTATAAGTCACTCCTAAGGCAGGCCTTATCAATCCTAAAGGCAGAGTGCGTGGTTCCTATGTGAGAGGGTGCCCCTGCATGAGCAGGGCCCCTCTGCAGCATTCGGAGACCATCTCTGATGCTGTTTGTAGTGCAGCCTGACCATATACTCTTAAGCGCATTATATCCTCGCGGTAAAATGCTAACTTTGGAATGGCTGCACCTAAACATGTCGTGTTTGGTGTCAAACATCTTGGAATACTACCCCCCGCCAATTCTGGCGGCGGGGGTAGCATTCCACCCTTCTAGAGGGAAAGACATGTTAACTCTGACTAGTCCGGTAACTTCTTTCCAGAGCCCTGGCATCACAAAATGGATGCTGCTGCCACAGACACGAGTCTGGCCTCCTGCTGCTGGACGAAACTCCGGCAGGGGAGGCCTGGACAATAGGTTTCCTGTCCCAGGGAGGTGTGACCACCTCCCCAGACAGGATAATGTGTATTGGGGCTGGGCGGGAGCACTTTCGGGTGCTTTGAAGTCCTGCACTGGGGGCACATTTGGTGTCCCTGTGCATACCCTAGTTCAAACCGGATCAGGGCTTGCAGCCCCTGCTTTGGCGCGAACTGGACAAAGGAAAGGGGTGTAGCCACCCCTCTGCCCTGACCCACCCATAGGTGGGGCCACAGAGTAGTCCAACCCCTACCTTTAGTATAAAGATAGGAACCCAGTCCTTAGGACTTTAGATTATCCCTGGACGAAACTCTGAAACTGAATCCTGGACCTTCGACGCTCTACTCACGATTAGAGGACAGAAGAATCTCCCTTGGGGTCAAGGAGTGACTCCCCTGCTTGGCAGGCACCAAAGAAGCATCTGTCCGGTTCGCATTTCTGAAGCTCCCGTCGGACGCCGAAGTCATCGCATCACCAGAGGTGGATTCTCAGACTTCCCCGAGGCTACCCTGAGTCCCCAGCAAAGCTGAGGCCCGTGGCTATCGTGGGTGACTTGAGACCGTGACCCCTGGATACTGAGCACATTTGCAAGTGCATCCTCTTCTGGGTCTCCCAAGAAGTTGTGCTTTGGGCTCCGAGTAGCCTTAGCCTCCAGCACCACCTGCACTGAAGATCACTGGCCCCCACTCCACGAGTGTCCTGTAAGTTAGATCCACGTGCGGCGTCACAAGGCTCCTTCGCGGTTGCTAGCCCGTTGGCTAGTAGCCCTTAACGAAGGCCAATCCTTTTCTTCCTTGGCGTCCTGGTTGCTCCAGGCCTGCCCTCACTTACTGTCGCTGGGTGAGTTCCACAGACCTTGCTGGTCTGCACCATCAACGATCTACATCTTCACCGAGACTTGCCGTTGCCAAGGCTTGTTGGGTCCAATCCAGTCGCCGACACCTCAGCACTCGACAGACATCGTGTACCAGCCCGAATCCTGCTCCTGGTCACCGACAACGCCTCCTGGACCTCGTGGCTGAAGAGTCAAGACAACCGTCAACGCACCTGAAGCACTCGACATCGGTGGGCATCTGTCCATCGCCTTCCTGGTCACTGGCTAGTGACCCAGACTCTGTCCCCTCTGCTTTCAGGTTCTTCAGAACTCCGATCCACTCTTGGATCCACCCGGACACTTTTCTCTTGGCCGCCAGCAGCACTTTGCAGCAGATCGCCATTCGAATCGACGACGAAACCCGACCCCGAAAGGCACCTATGCACCCGGCTTCCCTGGGTGAGGTAACATGAGTACTCCGGTGCTCCCATGGGTAGAGACTCTTCAAAGTCCTAGATCTCAAAGGGTTTTGTCCTAGTCCTCTTTTAAGTGTCCCTTTTCTCTATTTTCCCGATCCCGACTTTCTCCATAGAAGTCAACGGCGTATCGCGGTTGTGTATTTACACTGCACGCGTCTCCCGTAGGTCCCCTGTGTCACTACCTTGGGTGGTTCCTTGTGGTCCAAGCACTTCTAGAGGCTCTAGGCCTAGTGTCTAGTTCAGTCGTGGTTCGCATACCACTTTATTGGTATATGGTTTGGTACGCCCCTAGGGCCCAAACGTGTATTTGTGCTATTACTGTGATTTAATAACTTATAACTTATGTACTTCGAACTCTAGCCTCATAAAGAGACTAGAGGGGTGTGTTTAGCAATAAATACATATATTTTGAATATATACCTGGTGTGGTGCTCTTTCATTTGGTCACTCAAGAGATTATAGACTGGTAAAACAAGCTGCTTTACATTCCTTCAAGACTTAGCCTGAAGGCTGCTCTCCATAGCTACCACTAGGATAGCTTTCAATAAGGTTGTCTTTAACCTATCTCCAATAAGGGGTTGTTTGGACTGGTGGAAGGTGCCCACTATAATTAGTGGACAGCATATACCAGGCCAACTTCTCACACATATATTCCCATATTCTAGAACCAATGGCAGCTGCACCTCTGCACTTTAATATGCACATGCACTTTGAGGTTTCTTCTGCTATTTTTCACATATTGGTCTCCGGACATTTTATATACATCTTGGAGAAACAACACAATGCACTTTTTTAGAAGCATGAGTCACTTTAATTGTCTAGTCCTGGAGGGATAAGAGATGAATAATTGTATCAGAAACAGACTACTAGACACAACCAAAGAATTGGTCATAGGGGACCTAGATGTTTGGGAGGATTCATCATACAGTAATGACTGAATGTCAGATTATTACTCCAGGGCCGACTATTTGTTAATCAGTTGGGATAAAGACAAAGGGTTGAACTTGGTACTTCATCTATTTAATATTTGAATAAGAATTTGACAGCCTTTGTTTTGTCATGCGATCTGCCTAGCATAAATATAATGATCTGAGATGTGTACTTCACAAGTGTATATTATGAATAGAGACATGCAAATTGAAAAAATGAAAACAGAAAGTGAAAAAGTAATTTTGTCTAAATGTTATAATGCATTTGAATTCAATTCATGAATATGTCTCCTTTAAGAAACTGACCTTGTTTTTAATTGGTGGTGGGGGGAAATGAGCCATGCTTCCCCTTTAAATAGCACATCTTGTTTTGCACATGTTGACCCAGTAGAAGGCGTAAGCCGAAACGCGTAGGTCATTTCTGTTTGGTATGCACCCCTGCACTTTGCTGTGAGAGGCTTCTAATGAGAGGGGCCTCCTGTAACGATGAAAATTAATAAAGCTCTTCGGAAGCCAGTTCCTGGTAGTGCTGTGCTTCATTATCGCCCTGGAAATCATGTGGCAAGAGCGAAGGGCATTTGTGTGGAGTAAGTGTGGGAATATATATATATATATATATATATATATATATATATATTCACTGAAAAAACCATAGGTTTTAGGGACAGTTATAGTTAGTTGGACATTTCACTCGTACAAAACCATAGAAATTCCCCCGTTATAGTTAGTTCAGCTAACTATAACTCGCGCCCCGCAATGCACTGCTGATGACGTCACATATTACATCACTCATGACATGGTCAGTGACATCACTGATGACATCACTGATGACATCTCAAATGAAATCACTGATGACATCATCCAGTGACTGTGTGTTTCTGTAAAGTTTAAATATGTTTAGTATATATAGGGAAAGGCGTATTGAAGAATGAGTGGGTGTTTAAGTGTCTGAATGGATGATTTAGTACGTGCGTGACTGACTCTACAAGTGAGTGATTAAACGTATCTTACTGAATGCATGGGTTAGTGACTAAACTGTGTGAATGTCTGTATCCGTCTGTTTGTTGGTGTGTAAGTGGATGCATGGATTTGCGAATAGCTACATGAGTGTCTATATGGGTTATTGATTGGTTCTCTGAGTATCTGTATGGCTCCCTGAGTGTTTGTGTGGGTGGGGTGTGTGTGACTCTGTACATAGATGTGTGAGTGGGTGATTCACTGGGTGCATGGTTTCAAGAGTGCATCTGTGATGGACTGCTTGGGTGGGTGAGTGTGTGTATGGGTGTGTTAGTGAGTGAATGTATATCTCAGTGGTACATGTGCGAGTAACTACATATGTAAAAGGCAGTATATATGTGTGTTAGAGTATTTAAATGGCTATAAGTGAGAGTGTGTGATTGTGAGAGTGGCTGTATGGATGCGTGTGTGCTTGTATCAGTTATTGTATAAGAGCGTAAGAATGTGCTAGTATTTGTATGAGTAAGTGAGCTGGTGTGTGTATAACTGTATAGGTGAGTAAATGAGTGTGTGATTAATTTTTTGCATGACTGACTAGGTGTGTGAGTACCTCTATGGATGAGTGGCGGTGTGTGAGTGTTTATATTGGTGTATGAGTGCATATGATAGTCCTGTACTGAGTGACTGTAAGTATGAGTGACTGTACGGGTGAGTGAGTAGATGTGTGTGTGTGTAGACCTAAGAATCAGTGAGTGGGTATGTAGTTATTGGTATTGGAGTGTGTATGGTTTTGAGAATGGCAGTCTGTAATTTAGAGTGGGTGTATCAAAAGCTATATTAGGGTGTGAGAAGATGCATGAAATTATCACATGGATGATGTCATCAGTGATGTCATTTGAGATGTCATCAGTGATGTCATCAGTGATGTCACTGACCATGTCATGAGTGATGTAATATGTGACGTCATCAGCAGTGCATTGCGGGGCGCGAGTTATAGTTAGCTGAACTAACTATAACGGGGGAATTTCTATGGTTTTGTATGCAGTGAAATGTCCAACTAACTATAACTGTCCCTAAAACCTATGGTTTTTTCAGTGAATTTCAAAGGTTTTTTAAATGCTAATTTCTAACTATAACGTGTCTGAAACCTATGGTTTTTTCAGTGAATTTCAAAGGTTTTTTAAATGCTAATTTCTAACTATAACGTGCCTGAAACCTATGATTTTTTAAGTGAATTTCAAAGGTTTTTTAAATGCTAGTTTCTAACTATGCCTACAGAGGTAGGACATGTGAAGAAAGAAGAAAAAACGCGCAGAAAGAAGCAAAAGAAATGCAGAAAGAAGCAACAGAAGTCCACAAAGACGAAGAAAAGTGCAGGAAGAAGCAAAAGATGTGCAGAAAGAACCAACAGAGAAGCAGAAAGAGGCCATGTTGCAAAATCATCCTGTGCCCACAACTTTTTCAGACGGGTACTGGTGGTAACTGACTCTGACTAACCAGAGTCAGTACTATGCTAAAAGACACTTAGAATACAGTGAAAACACCTACATACACTAGGGAACACTATGCGTAGGGGTACCCCTGTGATTAGCATGACCTCCTCTGTAAGTCCCTAGTACATAATAGACTAAAAACTACCTCTTAAAACGCGTGTGCAAACGCGCCCCTTGGCGCGTTTTAAGTTGCAGGATTAAGTCCCCTTGAATCCTGAGGGTCCCTGGGGCACAACTAGCCCCCCAGGTACCTACAGTTAGGACCACAGAGCTGAGTTGCAGAGAGGCGTTCCGAGGCCACGCACCTTTTTTCACCTCTCTGCAACGCAACTCTGTTGTGCTTACTGAAGGTACCTGGTGGGCTAGTTGGCCCCCAGGGTCCCTCAGGATTCAAGGGGGCGTGTTTGCGCACATGTAACCTGAGGCCCCACACCCCTCCCTTCACCACTGTGCAAACGCGCCCCGTGGCGCGTTTTAAGTTGGGGGATTAGGTCACCTTGAATCCTGAGGGTCCCTGGGGCCCAACTAGCCCACCAAGTACTTCCAGTAAGCACCACAGGCCTGTGTTGCAACGCCTGTAACAAATTGTGTAGTTGTGTTTAGGTAGTGAAGGGGGTCGTGCTGGGGGTAGTGTTTTAGGGTTTAGGGTAGTGCAGTGGTGTTTGTGTAGTGTAGGGGGTCATGCTGGGGGTAGATTTAGGGTTTAGGGTAGTGCAGTGGTGTTTGGATAGTGTAGGGAGTCGTGCTGGGTGAGTGTTTTAGGGTTTAGGGTATTACAGTGGTGTTTGGGTCGTGTAGGGGGTTGTACTGGGGGTAGTGTTTTAGGGTTTAGGGTAGTGCAGTGGTGTTTGGGTAGTGTAGGGGGTCGTGCTGGGGGTAGTGGTTTAGGGTAGTGCAGTGGTGTTTGGGTAGTGTAGGGGGTACTGCTGGGGGTAGTGTTTTAGGGTTTAGGGTAGTGCAATGGTGTTTGGGTAGTATAGGGGTACTGCTGGGGGTAGTGTTTTAGGGTTTAGGGTAGTGCAGTGGTGTTTGGGTAGTGTAGGGGTTCGTACTGGGGTATTGTTTTAGGGTTTAGGGTAGTGCAGTGGTGTTTGTGTAGTGTAGGGGGTAGTGTTTTAGGGTTTAGGGTAGTGCAGTGGTGTTTGTGTAGTTTAGGGGTCATGCTGGGGGTAGTGTTTTAGGGTTTAGGGTAGTGCAGTGGTCTTTGTGTAGTGTAGGAGGTCGTGTTTTAGGGTTTAGGGTAGTACAGTGGTGTTCGGGCAGTGTAGGGGGTCGTGCTGGGGGTGGTGTTTCAGGGTTTAGGGCAGTGCAGTGGTGTTCGGGCAGTGTAGGGGGTCTTGCTGGGGGTGGTGTTTCAGGGTTTAGGGCAGTGCAGTGGTGTTTTGGTCGTGCAGGGGGTCATGCTGGGGGGAGTGGTTTAGGGTAGTGCAGTGGTGTTTGGGTAGTGTAGGGGGTACTGCTGGGGGTAGTGTTTTAGGGTTTAGGGTAGTGCAGTGGTGTTTGGGTAGTGTAGGGGGTCGTGCTGGGGGTAGTGGTTTAGGGTAGTGCAGTGGTGTTTGGGTAGTGTAGGGGTACTGCTGGGGTAGTGTTTTAGGGTTTAGGGTAGTGCAATGGTGTTTGGGTAGTGTAGGGGGTACTGCTGGGGGTAGTGTTTTAGGGTTTAGGGTAGTGCAGTGGTGTTTGGGTAGTGTAGGGGTTCGTGCTGGGGGTATTGTTTTAGGGTTTAGGGTAGTGCAGTGGTGTTTGTGTAGTGTAGGGGGTAGTGTTTTAGTGTTTAGGGTAGTGATGTAGTGTTTGTGTAGTATAGGGGGTCATGCTGGGGTAGTGTTTTAGGGTTTAGGGTAGTGCAGTGGTCTTTGTGTAGTGTAGGAGGTCGTGTTTTAGGGTTTAGGGTAGTGCAGTGGTGTTCGGGCAGTGTAGGGGGTCATGCTGGGGGTGGTGTTTCAGGGTTTAGGGCAGTGCAGTGGTGTTCGGGCAGTGTAGGGGGTCTTGCTGGGGGTGGTGTTTCAGGGTTTAGGGCAGTGCAGTGGTGTTTGGGTCGTGCAGGGGGTCATGCTGGGGGAGTGTTTTAGGGTTTTGGGCAGTGCAGTGGTGTTTGGGTAGTGTAGGGGGTCATGCTGGGGGAGTGTTTTAGGGTTTAGGGCAGTGCAGTGGTGTTCGGGCAGTGTAGGGGGTTGTGCTGGGGGAGTGTTTTAGGGTTTAGGGCAGTGCAGTGGTGTTCGGGTAGTGTAGGGGGTCGTGCTGGGGGAGTGTTTGAGGGTTTAGGGCAGTGCAGTTGTGTTCGGGTAGTGTAGGGGGTCATGCTGGGGGGAGTATTTTAGGGTTTAGGGTAGTGCAGTGGTGTTCGGGTAGTGCAGGGGGTCGTGCTGGGGGGTGTGTTTCAGGGTTTAGGGCAGTGCAGTGGTGTTCGGGCAGTGTAGGGGGTCGTGCTGGCGCTGGTGTTTCAGGGTTTAGGGCAGTGCAGTGGTGTTCGGGCAGTGTAGGGGGTCATGCACAGGGTGGTGTTTCAGGGTTTAGGGCAGTGCAGTGGTGTTCGGGCAGTGTAGGGGGTCGTGCTGGGGCTGGTATTTCAGGGTTTAGGGCAGTGCAGTGGTGTTCGGGCAGTGTAGGGGGTCTTGCTGGGGGTGGTGTTTCAGGGTTTAGGGCAGTGGTGTTCGGGCAGTGTAGGGGGTCTTGCTGGGGGTGATGTTTCAGGGTTTAGGGCAGTGCAGTGGTGTTCGGGCAGTGTAGGGGGTCTTGCTGGGGGTAGTTTTTCAGGGTTTAGGGCAGTGCAGCGGTGTTCGTGCAGTGTAGGGGGTCGTGCTGGGGATGGTGTTTCTTGTTTTAGGGCAGTGCAGTAGTGTTCAGGCAGTGTAGGGGGTCGTGCTGGGGCTGGTGTTTCAGGGTTTAGGGCAGAGCAGGCAGTGGTGCTCGGGCAGTGTAGGGGGTCGTGCTGGGGGTAGTGTTTCTGGGTTTAGGGTAGTGCAGTTGTGTTCGGGCAGTGTAGGGGTTCGTGCTGGGGCTGGTGTTTCATGGTTTAGGGCAGTGCAGTGGTGTTCGGGCAGTGTAGGGGGTCATGCTGGGGCTGGTGTTTCAGTGTTTTGGGCAGAGCAGTGGTGTTCGGGCAGTGTAGGGGGTCGTGCTGGGGGTGGTGTTTCAGGGTTTAGGGCAGTGCAGTGGTGTTCGAGTAGTGTAGGGGTCGTGCTGGGGGTGGTGTTTCAGGGTTTAGGGCAGTGGTGTTCGGACAGTGTAGGGGGTCTTGCTGGGGGTGATGTTTCAGGGTTTAGGGCAGTGCAGTGGTGTTTGGGCAGTGTAGGGGGTCTTGCTGGGGGCAGTGTTTCAGGGTATAGGGCAGAGCAATGGTGTTCAGGCAGTGTAGGGGGTTGTGTTGGAGGTGGTGTTTCAGGCTTTAGGGCAGTGCAGTGGTATTCGGGAAGTGTAGGGGGTCTTGCTGGGGGTGGTGTTTCAGGGTTTAGGGCAGTGGTGTTCAGGAAGTGTAGGGGGTCGTGCTGGGGGTGGTGTTTCAGGGTTTAGGGCAGTGCAATGGTGTTCGGGCAGTGTAGGGAATCGTGCAGGGGCTGGTGTTTCAGGGTTTAGGGCAGTGCAGTGGTGTTCGGGCAGTGTAGGGGGTCGTGCTGGGGGTGGTGTTTCAGGGTTTAGGGCAGTGCAGTGGTGTTTGGGCAGTGTAGGGGGTCGTGCTGGGGGTGGTGTTTCTGGGTTTAGGGCAGTGTAGTGGTGTTTGGGCAGTGTAGGGGGTCGTGCAGGGGGTGGTGAGTCAGGGTTTAGGGCAGTACAGTGGTGTTCGGGCAGTGTAGGGGGTCATGCTGGGGGTAGAGTTTTAGGGTTTAGGGCAGTGCAGTGGTGTTCGGGCAGTATAGGGGTCGTGCAGGGGGTGGTGTTTCAGGGTTTAGGGCAGTGCAGTGGTGCTCGGGCAGTGTAGGGGTCGTGCTGGGGGTGGTGTTTCAGGGTTTAGGGCAGTGCAGTGGTGTTCGGGCAGTGTAGAGTGTCGTGCTGGGGGTGGTGTTTCAGGGTTTTGGGCAGTGCAGTGGTGTTCGGGCAGTGTAGGTGGTCTTGCTGGGGCTGGTGTTTCCGGGTTTAGTGCAGTGGTGTTCGGGCAGTGTAGGGGGTCTTGCTGGGGGTGGTGTTTCAGTGTTTAGGGCAGTGCAATGGTGTTCGCGCAGTGTAGGGGTTTTGCTGGGGCTGATGTTTCAGCGTTTAGGGCAGTGCAGTGGTGTTCGGGCAGTGTAGGGGGTCTTGCTGGGGGTGGTGTTTCAGGGTTTAGGGCAGTGCAGTGGTGTTCGGGCAGTGTAGGGGGTCTTGCTGGGGCTGGTGTTTCAGGGTTTAGAGCAGTGCAGTGGTGTTCGGGCAGTGTAGGGGGTCTTGCTGGGGCTGGTGTTTCAGGGTTTAGGGTAGTGCAGTGGTGTTCAGGCAGTGTAGGGGGTCATGCTGGGGCTGGTGTTTGAGGGTTTAGGGCAGTGCAGTGGTGTTCGGGCAGTGTAGGGGGTCGTGCTGGGGCTGGTGTTTCAGGGTTTAGGGCAGTGCAGTGGTTTTCAGGCAGTGTAGGCGGTCGTGCTGGGGGTGGTGTTTCAGGGTTTAGGGCAGTGCAGTGGTGTTCGGGCAGTGTAGGGGTCTTGCTGGGAGTGGTGTTTCAGGGTTTAGGGCAGTGCAGTGGTGTTCGGGCAGTCTAGGGGGTCGTGCTGGGGCTGGTGTTTCAGGGTTTTGGGCAAAGCAGTGGTGTTCGGGCAGCGTAGGGGGTCGTGCTGGGGGTGGTGTTTTAGGGTTTAGGGCACTGCAGTGTTGTTCGGGCAGTGTAGGGGGTCTTGCCGGGGGTGGTGTTTCAGGGTTTAGGGCAGTGGTGTTCGGGCAGTGTAGCGGGTCTTGCTGGGGGTGATGTTTCAGGGTTTAGGGCAGTGCAGTGGTGTTCGGGCAGTGTAGGGGGTCTTGCTGGGGGTAGTGTTTCAGGGTTTAGGGCAGTGCAGTAGTGTTCGTGCAGTGTAGGGGGTCATGCTGGGGGCGGTGTTTCAGGGTTTAGGGCAGTGCAGTAGTGTTCGGGCAGTGTAGGGGGTCGTGCAGGGGTGGTGTTTCAGGGTTTAGGGCAGTGCAGTGGTGTTCGGGCAATGTAGGGGGTCGTGCTGGGGCTGGTGTTTCAGGGTTTAGGGCAGTGCAGTGGTGTTCGGGCAGTGTAGGGGGTCTTGCTGGGGGTGGTGTTTCAGGGTTTAGGGCAGTGGTGTTCGGGCAGTGTAGGGGGTCTTGCTGGGGGTGATGTTTCAGGGTTTAGGGCAGTGCAGTGGTGTTCGGGCAGTGTAGGGGGTCTTGCTGGGGGTAGTGTTTCAGGGTTTAGGGCAGTGCAGGGGTGTTTGTGCAGTGTAGGGGGTCGTGCTGGGGATGGTGTTTCAGGGTTTAGGTCAGTGCAGTAGTGTTCGGGCAGAGTAGGGGGTCGTGCAGGGGGAATGGTGTTTCAGGGATTAGGGCAGTGCAGTGGTGTTCGGGCAGTGTAGTGGGTCATGCAGGGGGTGGTGTTTCAGGGTTTAGGGCAGTGCAGTGGTGTTCGGGCAATGTAGGGGGTCGTGCTGGGGCTGGTGTTTCAGGGTTTAGGGCAGTGCAGTGGTGTTTGGGCAGTGTAGGGGGTCTTGCTGGGGGTGGTGTTTCAGGGTTTAGGGCAGTGGTGTTCGGGCAGTGTAGGGGGTCTTGCTGGGGGTGATGTTTCAGGGTTTAAGGCAGTGCAGTGGTGTTCGGGCAGTGTAGGGTGTCATGCTGGGGGTGGTGTTTCAGGGTTTAGGGCAGTGCAGTGGTGTTCGGGCAGTGTAGGGGGGTCGTGCACGGGGTGGTGTTTCAGGGTTTAGGGCAGTGCAGTGGTGTTCGGGCAGTGTAGGGGGTTGTGCTGGGTCTGGTGTTTCAGGGTTTAGGGCAGTGCAATGGTGTTCTGGCAGTGTAGGGGGTTGTGCTGGGGCTAGTGTTTCACGGTTTAGGGCAGTGCAGTGGTGTTCGGGCAGTGTAGGGGTCATGCTGGGGCTGGTGTTTCAGGGTTTAGGGCAGTGCAGTGGTGTTCGTGCAGTGTAGGTGGTCGTGCTGGGGCTGGTGTTCCAGGGTTTAGGGCAGTGCAGTGGTGTTCGGGCAGTGTAGGGGGTCATGCTGGGGCTGGTGTTTCAGGGTTTAGGGCAGTGCAGTGGTGCTCAGGCAGTGTAGGGGGTCGTGCTGGGGGTGGTGTTTATGGGTTTAGGGTAGTGCAGTGGTGTTCGGGCAGTGTAGGGGGTCGTGCTGGGGCTGGTGTTTCAGGGTTTAGGGCAGTGCAGTGGTGTTCAGGCAGTGTAGGGGGTCGTGCTGGGGCTGGTGTTTTAGGGTTTAGGGCAGTGCAGTGGTGTTCAGGCAGTGTAGCGGGTCCTGCTGGGGGTAGTTTTTCAGGGTTTAGGGCAGTGCAGTGGTGTTCGTGCAGTGTAGAGGGTCGTGCTGGGGATGGTGTTTCATGGTTTAGGGCAGTGCAGTAGTGTGCAGGCAGTGTAGGGGGTCATGCTGGGGCTGGTGTTTCAGGGTTTAGGGCAGTGCAGGCAGTGGTGCTCGGGCAGTGTAGGGGGTCGTGCTGGGGGTGGTGTTTCTGGGTTTAGGGTAGTGCAGTGGTGTTCGGGCAGTGTAGGGGTTCGTGCTGGGGCTGGTGTTTCAGGGTTTAGGGCAGTGCAGTGGTGTTCGGGCAGTGTAGGGGTCATGCTGGGGCTGGTGTTTCAGTGTTTTGGGCAGAGCAGTGGTGTTCGGGCAGTGTAGGGGGTCGTGCTGGGGGTGGTGTTTCAGGGTTTAGGGCAGTGCAGTGGTGTTCGAGCAGTGTAGGGGCCGTGCTGGGGTGGTGTTTCAGGGTTTAGGGCAGTGGTGTTCGGGCAGTGTAGGGGGTCTTGCTGGGGGTGATGTTTCAGGGTTTAGGGCAGTGCAGTGGTGTTCGGGCAGTGTAGGGGGTCTTGCTGGGGGCAGTGTTTCAGGGTTTAGGGCAGAGCAATGGTGTTCAGGCAGTGTAGGGGGTTGTGTTGGAGGTGGTGTTTCAGGCTTTAGGGCAGTGCAGTGGTATTCGGGCAGTGTAGGGGGTCGTGTAGGGGCTGGTGTTTCAGGGTTTAGGGCAGTGCAGTGGTGTTCGGGCAGTGGAGGGCGTCGTGCTGGGGGTGGTGTTTCAGGGTTTAGGGCAGTGCAGTGGTGTTTGGGCAGTGTAGGGGGTCATGCTGGGGGTGGTGTCTCTGGGTTTAGGGCAGTGTAGTGGTGTTCAGGCAGTGTAGGGGGTCATGCAGGGGGTGGTGAGTCAGGGTTTAGGGCAGTGCAGTGGTGTTCGGGCAGTGTAGGGGGTCATGCTGGGGGTAGAGTTTTAGGGTTTAGGGCAGTGCAGTGGTGTTCGGGCAGTGTAGGGGTCGTGCTGGGGGTGGTGTTTCTGGGTTTAGGGTAGTGCAGTGGTGTTCGGGCAGTGTAGGGGTTCGTGCTGGGGCTGGTGTTTCAGGGTTTAGGGCAGTGCAGTGGTGTTCGGGCAGTGTAGGGGTCATGCTGGGGCTGGTGTTTCAGTGTTTTGGGCAGAGCAGTGGTGTTCGGGCAGTGTAGGGGGTCGTGCTGGGGGTGGTATTTCAGGGTTTAGGGCAGTGCAGTGGTGTTCGAGCAGTGTAGGGGTCGTGCTGGGGGTGGTGTTTCAGGGTTTAGGGCAGTGGTGTTCGGGCAGTGTAGGGGGTTCTTGCTGGGGGTGATGTTTCAGGGTTTAGGGCAGTGCAGTGGTGTTCGGGCAGTGTAGGGGGTCTTGCTGGGGGCAGTGTTTCAGGGTTTAGGGCAGAGCAATGGTGTTCAGGCAGTGTAGGGGGTTGTGTTGGAGGTGGTGTTTCAGGCTTTAGGGCAGTGCAGTGGTATTCGGGCAGTGTAGGGGGTCTTGCTGGGGGTGGTGTTTCAGGGATTAGGGCAGTGGTGTTCAGGCAGTGTAGGGGGTCGTGCTGGGGGTGGTGTTTCAGGGTTTAGGGCAGTGCAGTGGTGTTCGGGCAGTGTAGGGGGTCGTGCAGGGGCTGGTGTTTCAGGGTTTAGGGCAGTGCAGTGGTGTTCGGGCAGTGTAGGGGGTCATGCTGGGGGTGGTGTTTCAGGGTTTAGGGCAGTGCAGTAGTGTTTGGGCAGTGTAGGGGGTCATGCTGGGGGTGGTGTTTCTGGGTTTAGGGCAGTGTAGTGGTGTTCGGGCAGTGTAGGGGGTCATGCAGGGGGGTGGTGAGTCAGGGTTTAGGGCAGTGCAGTGGTGTTCGGGCAGTGTAGGGGGTCATGCTGGAGGTAGAGTTTTAGGGTTTAGGGCAGTGCAGTGGTGTTCGGGCACTGTAGGGGGTCGTGCAGGAGGGTGGTGTTTCAGGGTTTAGGGCAGTGCAGTGGTGTTCGGGCAGTGTAGGGGTCGTGCTGGGGGTGGTGTTTCAGGGTTTAGGGCAGTGCAGTGGTGTTCGGGCAGTGTAGGGGTCATGCTGGGGGTGGTGTTTCAGGGTTTTGGGCAGTGCAGTGGTGTTCGGGCAGTGTAGGTGGTCTTGCTGGGGCTGGTGTTTCCGGGTTTAGTGCAGTGGTGTTCGGGCAGTATAGGGGGTCTTGCTGGGGGTGGTGTTTCAGGGTTTAGGGCAGTGCAATGGTGTTCGCGCAGTGTAGGGGGTCTTGCTGGGGCTGGTGTTTCAGGGTTTAGGGCAGTGCAGTGGTGTTCGGGCAGTGTAGGGGTCTTGCTGGGGCTGGTGTTTCAGGGTTTAGGGTAGTGCAGTGGTGTTCGGGCAGTGTAGGGGGTCGTGCTGGGGCTGGTGTTTGAGGGTTTAGGGCAGTGCAGTGGTGTTCGGGCAGTGTAGGGGGTCGTGCTGGGGCTGGTGTTTCAGGGTTTAGGGCAGTGCAGTGGTTTTCAGGCAGTGTAGGCGGTCGTGCTGGGGGTGGTGTTTCAGGGTTTAGGGCAGTGCAGTGGTGTTCGGGCAGTGTAGGGGGTCGTGCTGGGGCTGGTGTTTCAGGGTTTTGGGCAGAGCAGTGGTGTTCGGGCAGTGTAGGGGGTCGTGCTGGGGGTGGTGTTTTAGGGTTTAGGGCACTGCAGTGTTGTTCGGGCAGTGTAGGGGGTCTTGCTGGGGGTGGTGTTTCAGGGTTTAGGGCAGTGGTGTTCGGGCAGTGTAGGGGTCTTGCTGGGGGTGATGTTTCAGGGTTTAGGGCAGTGCAGTGGTGTTCGGGCAGTGTAGGGGTCTTGCTGGGGCTGGTTTTTCAAGGTTTAGGGCAGTGCAGTAGTGTTCGTGCAGTGTAGGGGGTCATGCTGGGGGCTGTGTTTCAGGGTTTAGGGCAGTGCAGTAGTGTTCGGGCAGTGTAGGGGGTCGTGCAGGGGTGGTGTTTCAGGGTTTAGGGCAGTGCAATGGTGTTCGGGCAGTGTAGGGGGTCGTGCTGGGGGTGGTGTTTCAGGGTTTAGGGCAGTGCAGTGGTGTTCGGGCAGTGTAGTGGGTCATGCAGGGGGTGGTGTTTCAGGGTTTAGGGCAGTGCAGTGGTGTTCGGGCAATGTAGGGGGTCGTGCTGGGGCTGGTGTTTCAGGGTTTAGGGCAGTGCAGTGGTGTTCGGGCAGTGTAGGGGGTCTTGCTGGGGGTGGTGTTTCAGGGTTTAGGGCAGTGGTGTTCGGGCAGTGTAGGGGTCTTGCTGGGGGTGATGTTTCAGGGTTTAGGGCAGTGCAGTGGTGTTCGGGCAGTGTAGGGGGTCTTGCTGGGGGTAGTGTTTCAGGGTTTAGGGCAGTGCAGGGGTGTTCGTGCAGTGTAGGGGGTCGTGCTGGGGATGGTGTTTCAGGGTTTAGGCCAGTGCAGTAGTGTTCGGGCAGAGTAGGGGTCGTGCAGGGGGAATGGTGTTTCAGGGTTTAGGGCAGTGCAGTGGTGTTCGGGCAGTGTAGTGGGTCATGCAGGGGGTGGTGTTTCAGGGTTTAGGGCAGTGCAGTTGTAGAAATAAAAACCTTCTTAGGGGTTCACTGATACATCTGGTCCTTAAAACCAACAAAGAAGAGATTGGCACAGAAGCTGTAATATCAAAAAACATGTTTTATTAACCTCAGATGAGGGAGATTGCATCTTACGGTACCCGCAGGCCACTGTAGGAGGCATTCTAATGAGTGCAGAGAACAGGGTCCTTATATATGCATTTGTTATATAGTCAGCATAAAATCAAGGGGAGGTCCTAGCACATACAAGCATGCTTATTGACTAATATGGGTATACAAAATTTGCTTGCTCCACAAAGTGGGAGGGAGACTAAACTGCTTACGTGAGTAAGAATAGCCTGACAGTTCTATACTAGGAGCAGGTGCATTCTACCAGCTAGGCCTCTCTGAGCATGTGCAAGACTCTGGAAGAGGGAGAAAGCACATGGCGAGCACATGGCTAACTAAAATGGCTGCCAAGTACAAAATGGCTTTCAGCTCATGCTAACAGCGATTCCTGCAATCTTTAACAGACGATCCTTTTAGCATGAGCTAAAGACATTCCCATGATCTAGTAGAGACATAGAAAATATTTTGCACATTTTCTTCTCATAAATTCATCAATATCCTATGCTAGGTGGGCATTTACATTCTAAACATTTCATTAAGCAGGTATATACAAGGTATAAGCAGGAGTACAAAGTGAACAGAGCATTGGGTCATACAGGTAGCAAGAGAGAATAATGACTATTATCTCAAACAGAAATCTCAATATTTTCCAATGATAAGTAATGCAAATGTCAGGGAAGTCAAAATAGATTATTACAAAAACAATCCTGGCTCCGGGGACCAGGAGGACCACACAAGACCATAGGAATTAGGACAAGGAGCCGCAAAGGGCTGCTCCTCCTCAAAAATGGGACGACCAAAGGGGTACATTACTAACAAAAAAAGAGTCCTTGGGAAATTGTAGTACAACCACCAGCCAGAGGGAGTCTTCTCCCTGTGTCCGTTTTGAGCCTCACAGGCAGGCTCTTGTTGTTCCCACGGTGGAGCTGCACAACTCGCAACTCAAGAATCACGGAGAAGGAAAAGTCTTTCTTTCAGGATAGGGCAATCACCCCCCAGGGCAAATACCCTCAATGATCCTGTCCAGTGTCTCAGGCAGTGCACCAGTTTTCTTCACTTTAATCTAACAGGCACCAAGGGCACAGCACCTGTACCCTAAACTCAAGTCCTTCCCTAACTCCTGTATTGCACCTCTGGTGCACTGCTCTTTGTTAGGGCCACAAATTGTACCCAGTGTGCTCGGGCATCTCTTGATCAACAAACAAAGGCGTAGACTTGCATTCACTTGGGACCAGGACTCAAAGGCCTGAAGCAACCCTTGTTTCAAAGGGGTCACCTCAAGCAAAAGCCTCCTTGCCGTCCTTGTCGTTCTGTGACTCTCTCAGCTGGGCATCAAAAACTGGATCCACACAAAGATTTCTCCATCCTGATTTGTAACCCCGTCTTTCGCCCAAGACAGTGGCAGGGGTACACACTTCACGTCCCAGTGCTTCCGCCTTCACTGAGGTCCTAGTTGCCAGCAACGCCTATGCTGGTTCCTTTCACTTTGGCTTCAAACTGGAGTGGCGCTGACTCCCAGGCTGGATCTGATGTCCGGGCCCCTCTGGCAATGGTTGTAAGGCAGCAAATATTTATTGGTGGACAGAACAAGAGGTCTTTAGACAAGGCACAGAAATAATCTATCAACAGAGAGGATAGTCTCAGAATACTCTCTTAGTCCTGGGGCGCCCCATACATTAGCAAGGCACCCAAGAGCCACTTCATCTATCTGAGAGTAGAAAACCCTGGACCTATTGGCAAGTATAAAAGGAACGTTTTGGTGAACTGACAAGAGTAATACATCACCCAATCCCAAACAGCCAAGGAAGTCTGTGTTCATTTACTAAATTCTGAGGAAAAGAGAAAAACAATACAGACATACTCCAAATACTTACATTGGTGTATTCCTATATTACTAATCTGAAGAACCCTCCAGAAAAAGGAAATGTTCTACACTTTTACTCATAGATTTTACATTACTTGTACAGGACTGCAGACACTTGTAAAATAATTTCTCTTACATGTTATGCTTAGGACCATGCTCTCATGTTATAGGTGCAGCAGGAAAATCTAAAACTGCTAATTTAACAGGGATTCTTATTGCAAAAAGAACTAAACTTCAACATAGTGAGTACATTTTCTCCAGCAGAACATGTTATGACAAACAAATTCCTATAAAACAATATTTTCCTTCAAAATGTTTGCTAAGGATCACATGAGCGTCTTTCCTGCATTGTACTTTTCACGATCCGGACTATGCAACATCATTTTCAAAAGGAAAAAAACCCTATCTCCATCTCTAATAAGGGCTGTCAGCTTATTTACACAGACTAGCTAATAAAAGACTAGCAATGCCCTTGCAAAACTGTATAGAACATGAGAATAACATAAACAATAATAGTGTTGCCACCTGAGATTTTTGAACAGAAACCGCCACTATACAGTTCTCCTTAAAGATCAAATAAGGAACATCAATCTGTTCTACTCATTCTTTCATACAGGATGGGCAGTAACATAACATAGATTTTATCATTTTATTAATGCTAACAATTTTTAAAACAGTATTACTGAATAGCCAATGAAATGTCTCATGGCTATTTCACAGACAGCTTAGACAGACTAAAAAAAGTAAGAAAAAGAAGAGAGAAAACATAATTTTGCCTACCCTTAATTTGTAGAGGAGCTAGCCTCCTTCCCCCATTTTGACAGTAGGAAAACCTGAAACAGGTTTTACTTCTGTCAACACTTTCAACCCCTATTTGTAGCAACTGGGCACAAACAAACTTGTAGGAGATACCTTAGAAAGTGGCTATTCTCTGATTCAAGCACATCGAGTACTGTAGAAAGCGTCAGCAACAAATGTATCAATTCCTTGAGCAATTGTACTAGATTAACATGAGGGCGCATGAATGCAAACTAAAATCCATTTCCTCCTTATCGTAGCCCCTACACAGTATTCTTTAAACTAAAACCATTATTTTATATACCTGGCAGATCAATGCTCAACTGAGGGCTGTTTTCCTTCGTTTCATATGATTGCGCTAAACGTGTGTTTGCCAAAAATAGGAAGCAAAGCTTCTCTTTCTCTCTTTGCGCTATCATCTCGTCTTTCAAAAACTTTTCGAAGGTCGAAGTGTCCCAGCAAACATTACCCTTCACCCTGCTAAGTTGCTAAATGCAGAACTCCGACCTTTGACCCGTTCAGCAGCTGCTCATTTTGTTTGTGCAAGGCTTGCCATGCGGTTTTCGTAATGCAAAGCAACTCTGGAGAATCACAGCTAAAACGCAGTCCTGTCCGATCCGTTTGCCAGTAATTTAAAGGTAGGATAATAACGTCTGCTCTTCTGTATACTTATTTTCATTTATGTACAGTGGTGTGCAGTCTAGTAATACAGAGATCAGCTGTTTGTTCTATATTTGCATATGTATACTTTTATTGAAGCCTAAGAGCACGTTAAAACTGCCTTGAGTGGTAGAACTGCTTGTAAAATTGTGAATTTAGCTCAATTTCGACTTTGGTGGTAGGGGCACTTAAAAATGAATATCCTACAATATTTTTGCATAATAGGAACCCCCAGAGTGTTCTCTAGATAGCCCAGGAATGGGAAATCAGAAATGTATAAGATATACCCTTATAAAAATAAGTTTTGTACGGCTGGGTAAAGTGACATTTCACATTTTAAGGTTCCTGCTAATGCGGTACAGCACTGCTTAAATCCAACTTTGATACTAGGAATTCACAGTATGATGATTAGGCTTTATAAAGATGAAAAAACGAATTTAAAGCATTTGTGTTTAACAATATATTTTTTCTTCATATAATTAATTTTTTTTTTTTTAATCAAAACCAACCATTTTGATGATTCCACATTTGAAAAGCAAGCTTCATTCAGTAGCCTATCATATTTAAACGCATTCATTCATAACCCTAAGCACAGAAGCCTTTACTTGAAACAGGAAAAGTCTGCGCCACTTTTTAAAAGGACAGTTATCATTTAACATCAGAACCACAGATGTACTTATGAAAAAGGCATTAAGAAAGGAAATCCCTACTTTCAATTTTGTTCTCTGTTATCCAAAATAATGAAACTGGTTTTTTTGAAACTTTTAAAATAATGCAGGCCCGTATACCAGTTTTACACTGACTTAAAATTTCGCTGACTCAGCATTCCTGTCTGTGGCCGTGATCAGGAATAGCCATATGCTATTTATGCAGCTGTTGTTTGTCAGCAGGCGTCGAATTTTCACGCCTTTCTCAGGAAAAAACCCCTTTATTATTTGAAATACCCTGACAGAGTTAAATCCCCATTTGCTGTGTCAAACAGTTTCTTTTCAGTTAGTCAGTTTAAACACAGCTGTTGGAAAGCTTTTTTCTCGGGTGCTGAAAGAAAAGCATGTCACAGTCTATTTAAAAACTGAGGCATTTCAATGCAGTCAAATCTATCTTTCTATAATGTGTATTTAGTTCAGCAACGACCAAATTCACTCATATGATGTGCATGCCTTTTAATGTCTAATACAATGTATTTAAGGAAAAGGCTGTAACATGTATTTAAGTCTATTGATTACAAAACACACAATTTCGTTTTTTTCCCTCTGTATGAGGCCTATTTTAATCCTATTGAATACGAATTCTAATTTTATCTTTAGCATTGTGGCAATTTGCACACATGTACAGTGTCGTACTCTGTCAATTTAATAGTAACATGCAGCTGTTTAGCGTATGTCATATAATTCGTTTCTGGATTTTTATTTAATATGTAAGTAACTAAATGACATTTTGCATAACAGAATGATGACAGCAAAAAACATAAACAAACTCATTGAGCTCATTCAGACAGTTACAGAAGGGGGTCATACACGCAGAGTACACAACATAGCGCGCTTAAAGCTAGACATTCTTTCACAAAGAGTACTCACACAAGTATTACCAATGTCAAACCACATACCCCACATAGACATTTAAACACACATTTAACCCACAAATCAACACTTAGGACTGCTTACAAAGTGTACGCAAGACCAACCTATTTGTAAATACTAATTGTAAGTCATATTTACAAGAAGAGCTCTCAAAAGTAGCCCAAAAAACTGTTCCATGGTCAAGAAGCCAAAATACACCAAATTCGCCAGTTTTGGCTGGTAGAACACTCAAAAAGCGCTCTGCATATCACCACTTATGAATGTTACTAAGTGCGCAGATCCGGATCCGTTTTATGTACATATTTAGTTCCATGGGGTACTTAGTCACCAAGGAAGAAATATCTTTTTACTATACGTGAACCTATTTAGGTATCCCCTCTGAGGGGAGTCAACTAAGTACTTACTAAATCCATATCGGTACCTCCAAAACAGCAACACTTTCAACAAAAGTGTGCTAGAAGCAGGCATGCCAAAAATATTATAGCATATATAATATTATACTCCAAGTGACACTTAACACAATGTGTGCCGTTCAAGTTTTCAAAGTTAGAGAAAAATCTCCTCATTACCTGCCTATATGAATTGCAATGCATATATAACTTACAAAACAAATTCCAAAATTGGCCAATCATACAAACAAAGCCACAGTAAGTGTTACTAAAACTACGTTACCAATCAAAGGCATCAAACCAACAGCAAGTGCCGCAAAACGGCTCTTACCAATCAAATGGTGTCCAGGTTCCAACTGCCAAGTTCTGAGTGACCTAACGGTCATTTTAAAATACTCACGCCAAAGAAGTTCTCAGTCAGGAGCGGCAAACACTTGGAGGATCAGATCAGGAAGACCAGAAATATACTGGGCTGGAAGACAAACAATCTCCGTGCGCAGGGTACCTCCTCAGTAGATTCCTGTCCTGTACTCCTCAGTAGATTCCTGTCTCCCTTCAAGACCACTCCCTTGGATAGCCGCTGCACTGATGAGGTCCCTATTCGGGCGCCATTTGTAGAAATAAAAACCTTCTTAGGGGTTCACTGATACATCTGGTCCTTAAAACCAACAAAGAAGAGATTGGCACAGAAGCTGTAATATCAAAAAACATGTTTTATTAACCTCAGATGAGGGAGATTGCATCTTACGGTACCCGCAGGCCACTGTAGGAGGCATTCTAATGAGTGCAGAGAACAGGGTCCTTATATATGCATTTGTTATATAGTCAGCATAAAATCAAGGGGAGGTCCTAGGACATACAAGCATGCTTATTGGCTAATATGGGTATACAAAATTTGCTTGCTCCACAAAGTGGGAGGGGAGACTAAACTGCTTACATGAGTAAGAATAGCCTGACAGTTCTATACTAGGAGCAGGTGCATTCTACCAGCTAGGCCTCTCTGAGCATGTGCAAGACTCTGGAAGAGGGAGAAAGCACATGGCGAGCACATGGCTAACTAAAATGGCTGCCAAGTACAAAATGGCTTTCAGCTCATGCTAACAGCGATTCCTGCAATCTTTAACACAGTGGTGTTCGGGCAATGTAGGGGGTCGTGCTGGGGCTGGTGTTTCAGGGTTTAGGGCAGTGCAGTGGTGTTCGGGCAGTGTAGGGGGTCTTGCTGGGGGTGGTGTTTCAGGGTTTAGGGCAGTGGTGTTCGGGCAGTGTAGGGGGTCTTGCTGTGGGTGATGTTTCAGGGTTTAGGGCAGTGCAGTGGTGTTCGGGCAGTGTAGGGTGTCGTGCTGGGGGTGGTGTTTCAGGGTTTAGGGCAGTGCAGTGGTGTTCGGGCAGTGTAGGGGGTCGTGCACGGGTGGTGTTTCAGGGTTTAGGGCAGTGCAGTGGTGTTCGGGCAGTGTAGGGGGTTGTGCTGGGGCTGGTGTTTCAGGGTTTAGGGCAGTGCAATGGTGTTCTGGCAGTGTAGGGGGTCGTGCTGGGGCTAGTGTTTCACGGTTTAGGGCAGTGCAGTGGTGTTCGGGCAGTGTAGGGGTTCATGCTGGAGCTGGTGTTTCAGGGTTTAGGGCAGTGCAGTGGTGTTCGTGCAGTGTAGGTGGTCGTGCTGGGGCTGGTGTTTCAGGGTTTAGGGCAGTGCAGTGGTGTTCGGGCAGTGTAGGGGGTCATGCTGGGGCTGGTGTTTCAGGGTTTAGGGCAGTGCAGTGGTGCTCAGGCAGTGTAGGGGGTCGTGCTGGGGGTGGTGTTTATGGGTTTAAGGTAGTGCAGTGGTGTTCGGGCAGTGTAGGGGGTCATGCTGGGGCTGGTGTTTCAGGGTTTAGGGCGGTGCAGTGGTGTTCGGGCAGTGTAGGGGGTCGTGCTGGGGCTTGTGTTTCAGGGTTTTGGGCAGAGCAGTGGTGTTCGGGCAGTGTAGGGGGTCATGCTGGGGGTGGTGTTTCAGGGTTTAGGGCAGTGCAGTGGTGTTCGGGCAGTGTAGGGGGTCATGCTGGGGGTGGTGTTTCAGGGTTTAGGGCAGTGGTGTTTGGGCAGTGTAGGGGGTCTTGCTGGGGGTGATGTTTCAGGGTTTAGGGCAGTGGAGTGGTGTTTGGGCAGTGTAGGGGTCTTGCTGGGGATAGTGTTTCAGGGTTTAGGGCAGTGCAGTGGTGTTTGGGCAGTGTAGGGGGCCGTGCTGGGGGTGGTGTTTCAGGGTTTAGGGCAGTGCAGTGGTGTTCGGGCAGTGTAGGGGGTCGTGAAGGGGTGGTGTTTCAGGGTTTAGGGCAGTGCAGTGGTGTTCGGCAGTGTAGGGGGTCGTGCTGGGGGTGGTGTTTCAGGGTTTAGGGCAGTGCAGTGGTGTTCGAACAGTGTAGGGGGTCATGCAGGGGCTGGTGTTTCAAGGTTTAGGGCAGTGCAGTGGTGTTCGGGCAGTGTAGGGGGTCGTTCTGGTGGTAGTGTTTTAGGGTTTAGGGTAGTGCAGTGGTGCTTGTGTAGTGTAGGGGGTCGTGCTGGGGGTAGTGTTGTAGGGTTTAGGGTAGTGCAGTGGTGTTCGGGCAGTGTAGGGGTCTTGCTGGGGGTGGTGTTTCAGGGTTTAGGGCAGTGGTGTTCGGGCAGTGTAGGGGTCTTGCTGGGGGTGATGTTTCAGGGTTTAGGGCACTGCAGTGGTGTTCGGGCAGTGTAGGGGGTCTTGCTGGGGGTAGTGTTTCAGGGTTTAGGGCAGTGCAGGGGTGTTCGTGCAGTGTAGGGGGTCATGCTGGGGATGGTGTTTCAGGGTTTAGGGCAGTGCAGTAGTGTTCGGGCAGTGTAGGGGGTCGTGCAGGGGAATGGTGTTTCAGGGTTTAGGGCAGTGCAGTGGTGTTCGGGCAGTGTAGGGTGTCGTGCTGGGGGTGGTGTTTCAGGGTTTAGGGCAGTGCAGTGGTGTTCGGGCAGTGTAGGGGGTCGTGCACGGGTGGTGTTTCAGGGTTTAGGGCAGTGCAGTAGTGTTCGGGCAGTGTAGGGGGTTGTGCTGGGGCTGGTGTTTCAGGGTTTAGGGCAGTGCAATGGTGTTCTGGCAGTGTAGGGGGTCGTGCTGGGGCTAGTGTTTCACGGTTTAGGGCAGTGCAGTGGTGTTCGGGCAGTGTAGGGGGTCATGCTGTGGCTGATGTTTCAGGGTTTAGGGCAGTGCAGTGGTGTTCGTGCAGTGTAGGTGGTCGTGCTGGGGCTGGTGTTTCAGGGTTTAATGCAGTGCAGTGGTGTTCGGGCAGAGTAGGGGGTCATGCTGGGGCTGGTGTTTCAGGGTTTAGGGCAGTGCAGTGGTGCTCAGGCAGTGTAGGGGGTCGTGCTGGGGGTGGTGTTTCTGGGTTTAGGGTAGTGCAGTGGTGTTCGGGCAGTGTAGGGGGTCGTGCTGGGGCTGGTGTTTCAGGGTTTAGGGCAGTGCAGTGGTGTTCGGGCAGTGTAGGGGGTCGTGCTGGGGCTGGTGTTTCAGGGTTTTGGGCAGAGCAGTGGTGTTCGTGCAGTGTAGGGGGTCGTGCTGGGGGTGGTGTTTCAGGGTTTAGGGCAGTGCAGTGGTGTTCGGGCAGTGTAGGGGGTCGTGCTGGGGGTGGTGTTTCAGGGTTTAGGGCAGTGGTGTTCGGGCAGTGTAGGGGGTCTTGCTGGGGGTGATGTTTCAGGGTTTAGAGCAGTGGAGTGGTGTTTGGGCAGTGTAGGGGGTCTTGCTGGGGATAGTGTTTCAGGGTTTAGGGCAGTGCAGTAGTGTTTGGGCAGTGTAGGGGGCCGTGCTGGGGGTGGGGTTTCAGGGTTTAGGGCAGTGCAGTGGTGTTCGGGCAGTGTAGGGGGCCGTGAAGGGGGTGGTGTTTCAGGGTTTAGGGCAGTGCAGTGGTGTTCGGGCAGTGTAGGGGGTCGTGCTGGGGGTGGTGTTTCAGGGTTTAGGGCAGTGCAGTGGTGTTCGATCAGTGTAGGGGGTCGTGCAGGGGCTGGTGTTTCAAGGTTTAGGGCAGTGCAGTGATGTTCGGGCAGTGTAGGGGGTCGTTCTGGGGGTAGTGTTTTAGGGTTTAGGGTAGTGCAGGGGTGCTTGTGTAGTGTAGGGGGTCGTGCTGGGGGTAGTGTTTTAGGGTTTAGGGTAGTGCAGTGGTGTTTGTGTAGTGTAGGGGGTCATGTTTTAGGGTAGTACAGTGGTGTTTGGGTAGTGTAGGGGGTCGTGCTGGGGGTATTGTTTTAGGATTTAGGTTAGTGCAGTGGTGTTTGGGTAGTGTAGGGGATCGTGCTGGGGGTAGTGTTTTAGGGTTTAGGGTAGTGCAGTGGTGTTTGTGTAGTGTAGGGGTCATGCTGGGGGTAGTGTTTTAGGGTTTAGGATAGTGCAGTGGTGCTTGTGTAGTGTAGGGAGTTGTGCTGGGGTAGTGTTTTAGGGTTTAGAGTAGTGCAGTAGTGTTTTTGTAGTGTAGGGGGTCATGTTTTAAGATGCAATGCTCCAATACCTGACCAGTCTGCACTACATAAAACTGCAAAAAACTAAAAATAAAAAGTGTTTTGCACACTTTTGTCATTGGGCTATATGTGGGCTACATCTGGGTAATATTTGTGCTACATTTGGGCTCTTTTTTTCTCTGGTGGCCATCTTGAAAGACTTCTTTGTTATGAAGTTTCCTAATTTCCTCATTTACTGCAGTCTCCTCAGTAGGAAATGCTTTCAGTTTTTACTTTGATTCCATCAAGAAGGCATTCAGATGTGTCTCACATTTGCCATAAATTCAGAATGTTAGCACTCTAGTTGCTCATTAGATCACTGTACTAAAGCTACTGCTCACCAGGGAGTTAACTGGAAGTCTGCTGCTGGTATTGAAAGTGATTGTTTCAGTCTGCATGTCAGAATTTTCTAATGAAATAGAAGAGGATTTGAGATCTCACTTAAAACATGCCCTCATTTTTCTTTCTGCAGCACTAACCATAATTTCTATTTAAAAAAGAACCCCCTCCTTTTGTTCCTTTTTAAATTAAATGTTTTAAGTATTAACGGTTTATTCCAATCAAGATGGCTTCCGGTGTGCCATACTTTTGTCATAAGTAAGGCTGTTAGCGCTCTAGTTGTTCTTTAGAACACTCTGGGAAGCTGCAGTAGAACACAAAGGCATCAACTGGCAGGCTGCTCCTGTTGAAATATAACAGGAAGATATTTGAGATCACACTTGAAACATGTCCTAATTTTTCTTTCTACAGCACTACCCATAATTTTTATGACAAAATTAACCCCATCATTTTGTTCCTTTTTAAATTAAATGTTTTAAGTGTTACCAGTTTATTCCAATCAAGATGGCTTCAGGTGTGCCATACTTTTGTCATAAGTAAGGCTGTTAGCACTCTAGTTGTTCTTTAGAACACTCTGGGAAGCTGCAGTAGAACACAAAGGCATCAACTGACAGGCTGCTCCTGTTGAAATATAACAGGAAGATATTTGAGATCTCACTTGAAACATGTCCTAATTTTTCTTTCTATAGCACTAACCATAATTTCTATGACAAAATGAACCCCATCATTTTGTTCCTTTTTAAATTAAATGTTTTAAGTGTTACCAGTTTATTCCAATCAAAATGGCTTCAGGTGTGCCATACTTTTGTCATAAGTAAGGCTGTTAGCACGCTAGTTGTTCTTTAGAACACTCTGAGAAGCTGCAGTAGAACACAAAGGAATCAACTGACAGTCTCTGCCCTTGTTGGATGTACATGTTTTACTGAGAATGTCAGACTTCATTCTCACATGACTGAGAAAGATAATGTGAATTTACAGAAAATATGCTCTCATTTTAGCTTCTGGAGCACCTTCCAAAACTGTATGGGACAAGCATGTGAAAATAGTTTTCTCTCAAACATGATTCATGATATCCCAGCAGAAGGTTTTTCACAGGGTAAAATCACCTTAGAACACACCACAATTCCTGAAATTAGTATGGTACCATCAACAAATGAATTCTAATGTAACTAAAGTCTGTTATGACCCTTAATAGTTCTCCTTTTGGTAACCCTCAAAATCTTTGATTCACTACAAGGCATTTCAATGGGGTACTATCATGTATATTGGTCTCAAGATGGCTGCCAGCAATTCCAGGATGAAGTGCTGACAGCCAATCAGATCTCACGATGACATGTGTGGTTAGGCTCCGCCCAGATATATATGTGTTTTTACTTTTGATTTTCTCAGCAACTACTGAACGGATTTACACCATTTAACAAAAAGGGTTCTTTCTGAACCAAGAACTACCTCTTTGCCAAATTTGGTGTAATTCCGTTCAGCAGTTCGGGCTGTAGCCTTGCATAAAGTTTCCTATGGGAAATTGATTTTTTGACTCTTATTTTTTAATTTCTCCGCAACTACTGAACGGATTTACACCATTTAACAAAAAGGGTTCTTTCTGAACCAAGAACTACCTCTTTGCCAAATTTGGTGTAATTCCGTTCAGCAGTTCGGGCTGTAGCCGTGTCTAAAGTTTCCTATGGGAAAATGAATGGGGAAAACACGTTTTGGGACCCCCCTTTTTTCTCGGCCCCCGCTTGATGAATCACCCCGAGACTTTCAGGGTAGGAGCGGACCGGAGCGGGCCATAAAGTTTGAAAATATCGCGAAGATTCGTCAACCGGCAAGAGAGTTATTTCAAATAGAATGTCGCGGATTTCCTATGGAAAATAGGTCCTAACTATAACTATCTACTGGCGACCGCCAGTAGATAATATATATATATATCTCAACAAACGATTCCCAATGACAGCACGCTCTGCCATCCGGTGCAGACATCAAACGGGCGGAATCCAGCCTGATCATAACATTAGTGTAACAAAGGAATGTCACACTCCAGAGGTACTCATCAAGGGCTCTTTATTCTTTCACCCACACTACCATCAACGCGTTTCACCACAAGGGCTTGTTCACGGTTGGGGAAGTCTGTTCACCATTTCTATTTATACTGCTCTCCACATAAGCCCATTATGGGGCATTGTGGGATATGTACTTTCCACATTATATCGACAATTATTTGCAAATATTTACAGTTTCTTTCATTCCATAATTTAGCTCATTTTTACTTAGTTTTGTCCTCTTAACATATATACATGATTTTATTGCACAGTAAAGTTCATTCACTTGACGGCATTTTACTCTCTTTTGCTGAGAATGTTTAGAGTCTGAGTGACTTGACTCTAACATATAGTCCGTTGACCATAGATATGTATTAGTATATAGTATATTATTTATGATTAGTTCCTCATTGAATGGTTCATTCAGAGTGTCTCTTCGTAGTATAGAGAGTATTTGATCCATGGGATTACTCTCGCCTAAGAGACTCCTGAACAATCCTATCGGTCTCAATTGAACTTCTTAGGCCTAAGTGGCCACATCTTTTACCCATGATTGTGCTGGATCTGTTAACGAGGACATATTTGCTTAGGATGGTTGTAATTGCTCATTTCCTATTTTCTCTGTCCTTACAGATGGACAAAAAGGTCTTCATCGGCGTTTAGACCCAAAGGTTGTCTAGCTCTGAATTTTATGATCAATTTTGATTTTAGTCGTTTCAACTTTAGTGTCCTGTCTCCCCCTCTCTCATGGGTGGGGACGTGCGCTATTCCATAATATTTCATGTTCCTCCAAGTATAATTTTCATGAGTTTCAAAGTGTTTGGTCATTGCGTAGTTGGTATCACCATTGGTGACCGCCCTAATGTCTTCCAATATGTTTTTCTTAGAGGACAGATGGTACTTCCAATGTATTGTTTCCCACAGTCACATGTGATCATGTAGACTACATAGCTTGTTTCACATGTGATCTTGTGTGTGATTGTGAAAAGTTTCCTTCTGAAGTCAGTGAGGTGCCTTGTGTTTTTCCCAATTTTGCAGGCTTTACATTTATTGCACTTAGTAAATCCTCTTTGGCGATCGGCTAGCCAAGTTTCTTTCTGTGATCTCGTGAAGTGACTTCTAGTTAACGTATCCTTAAGAGATGGAGCCTTTCTAAAGGAGATGTCTACGTTTTCGCTCAGATTTGTTCCAATGTCTGGATCTTTTCTCACTACGTTCCAGTATTTGTTCATGATTTTTCTTATAGAGTTATGCTCTTTATTGTATGTCATTATGATTCTGATTTTGTTGTCGTTCTTGTTATTTTTCTTTTGATTCTGTTTGTTTGTTAGCGTTTCTAGTTGTGTTAGATTTTCTGTTCTTCTACCATCCTCAATGTCTTGTTTTTGATAACCTCGTTGTTTTAATTTCTTGATTGTTTCTTTGGATTTTTCCTTAAAGACATTGTCATCAGTGCAATTTCTGCGCATCCTCAGAAATTCGCCGTATGGAACGCTCTTTTTTAAGGCTCGAGGATGAAAGCTAGTTCCATGTAGGACGCTATTGGTGGCGGTTGGTTTCTGGTATACTATTGTTTTTATGTGATTAGTCTCAATGTATACCGTAAGATCCAGGAACTGCACTTCTTTGTCACTGATGTTACACTTGAAGGAGAGACAGACATCATTTTGGTTTAATTGGGAAAAGTACTCCGGGAAATCACTTTTGGTACCATTCCAAATTGAATAAATAAGTTGTCTATAAAACGCAGCCATAGGTGCATCTTGTCTATGTATTCCTCATTTCCTTCTCCCCTGGCTACCGTCCTCTTCCACCATCCCATGGTGAGGTTCGCGCAGTTCAGGGAGAAGGAAACTCCCATGGCGTCCCACAGGTTTGTAAGTACATTTGTTTGTCGAACAGGAAAATGTTATTGCGTAAGCATAACTCCGTCATTTCTAGTAATGCTTCCGACTGTTCTAAATATTGTACATTGCGTTGCACTAGAAAGTATTTCATTGCAGTTAATCTCACCTCATGACTTATTGATGTATATAAGGAATTAACATAAATTGTTGCCAGTAACAGGCTGTTGTGCCAAGTGATGTTGGCTAAATGTTTGAAGAAGTTGCCTGTGTCTTTTATGTATGAATTGAGTGATGTAACTATGGGTGCTAGGATGCTGTCAATGTATACTGATAAGTTTTCATATAATGATCCGCAACTTGAGATGATGGGTCTGCATGGTGGGTTAATCAGAGTTTTTTGCACTTTGGGGAGAAAATAGATTGTAGGAATTATTGGATTTTCATTCATTAAGTGATGTGCTTCCTCGTCATTAATAATGCATTTGTCTGTCCAGGTTTTGATTTTTTGATGATAACTGATTGTCAAGTCATTAATTGGACTTACAGTTAACTTTGTATATTTACTTTCGTCATTTAACTGTCTTTTCGATTCCTTGATATATTGGGATTTCTCCATAATGACATTATTGCCACCCTTGTCGGCTGATTTTATTTCAATGGTGTCGCAATTCATTAGTTCTTTCAATGCCTGTCGTTCCCCTTTAGTGAAATTTTCTTTATTGTTAAATCCAATGTTCTTTAGTTTCTCAAGATCAGTTATCACCATATCATGGTAATTATCGATTCTGTTTCCTGGTGGTAAATTGGGACAGAACTTGGACTTGCTTTTCATATTGTTGTTGGAATGTCCACATGTGTCTATTTCTAACCTATCGAGAACTTGGCTTGTGGTTATCTGGTTCTCTCCTTGATCCATCATCAGTTCGTATGTGGTCACTATATCAGGTACTTGTTCAATAGTAATATTAATCTCAGGAGGTTTTGTTTCTGATATTCTTTGTTGATTACTGTTTTTTGCAAAGATTTTGGCCAGTTTTACTTTACGTATAAATTTGTAGATGTCGATTTTTATTTCCGCATAATCATGATGTTGTTCCGGGCAAAAGATTAAGCCTTTGTTGAGGAGAGTTGTCTGATCCTTACTCAATTTTAATTTAGACAAATTGATGATTAGATTGTCATTGTTCTGTGTATTTATTTCTTCTGTCGATTGCGGAGAGGGTATTTGTCTCTTTTGGCCCCCTCCTCTCCTACATTTTCATTTTGTGTACGACTTGTAGACCTTTACCTTGATTGTCCCCTTCCATGGCTCTCCCTCTTCCTCTGCCTCTGTTCGCGCCCGGTCGTTGGTCTATATATAAGAGCTTCATCTCCTCTAAAAAAGACGTTGTCGAGATCCTAGAGGTGCTTTGTTCCCCTTCACTTGCATCTGTGTCTGACTCGCTCACTGTGTTGTCTGATTCTGTTTCCGGCATTGTTTGACTCCTCATTTGTTGTTTTAGGACATCAAATTGATTTGCGAAAGTTAGGATTGTGCCAACTTCATAATCTCGTTCATCTCTTATGAATTTGCAATGTTTCCTTTCTTCGATTTCATTTTTGTGTTTATCCAGTCTTGGTTTCATCTCTGTCCTCAATTTTAGTATGTCCTCACCCTTTTTTAAGGATTGGATTTGTGATTCTATGATGCTAATGAATTTGTGAATTTCCTCTATAACTTGTTTAGAGTACTTGATTATGATTAACATCATATTTGTGGAGCACTGCATATTGTTGTTGCCCCATTCTTCCAGCATTTCCAGTCTTGTGTCTGGATGGTTTGGGAGAGTGAATATTCTCAGACCACGTGGTACTCTATCCAACTCAATATACTTTTCCATCGTTACGATCTCCCAACTTTTGGAGATTTCCTTCTTTAAGAGGCGCTCTAATTGCGAGAATAGGCTCCTAGCATTGATTTCATGTTCTATTACTTTTGCTTTTATTTTTTAGCCTGGCCCTGTTGTTCTGCTGTCTTTTGTAAACAGGGTTTCCGCTTTTAGCAAACATTTTGCCGCTCCTTGCTTCCATTTTGTAATTTAGCATTTCCCTGATGTTACACAAAATAGGCAGTCTATTGATGAGAGTATGATCGTAATTGGCTTGATAAATAAATCAGACTTCACTCATCTCCTATGTCGATATCAAGGGCTTGAGACTGTTCTAGATTGAAATTAGCTTTTGTACAGAGTTTTTTGTTCTACTAATAAATATAAATATATATATATATATATATATATTACCTACTGGCAGTCGCCAGTAGGTAGTTATAGTTAGGACCTAGTTTCCATAGGAAAAGTGTTTTTTCTTTTGCCAATACCTTTCGCGCCGTTTGACGAATGTTCGCGAAATTTTCAAAACTAATGGCACGCTCAGATCAGCTCCTGTCTTTTCTTTTTTTTTTGTCCTCATTACACCATGGCTACTGCACTCTGGGCCGATTTTGAACACCCTCGATCCAACTGTGGTCCAAGCAGTTTCTGACACGTACCTTCCACGGCACTGGTCTATTGCAAAGGGGGAGGAGCTAAAAAAAAAACACCTCCTAGGTCCATGGCTTGATGTAATCATTGGACTAAGTTATCTGAATTTGTGACCCACCTATACGCAAATCAGCCTAACCATTTCTGAAAGTCCTCCCACATTTCAACAGACCTCCATGGGGTCCCCTTGGTGTCTAGTTTACATGTCCATTTAACCACATTTAACCAAGCGATAGAATTCGGGGGTAGGGGGTCCAACCAGTGTTTACAAATCTCTCGCCTGGCCAAAAGTAACAAATAAAATAGCAAGCTCCGTTGCTTAATATGTAGAGTCAGTTGGGAGCCATAATCTACCCCAAGGAGCACCAATGTTTCGGTTAAGATTACATTTTCTCCTAAAATGGCCCTAATAGTGACTTCTACAGTCTTCCAGAATTCTTTTAGTTC
The DNA here is from genome assembly GCA_963921515.1 of Calotriton arnoldi. Lineage (NCBI taxonomy): Eukaryota > Metazoa > Chordata > Amphibia > Caudata > Salamandridae > Calotriton > Calotriton arnoldi. The sequence goes on along the minus strand of CAWUFW010018754.1, from coordinate 156,409 downwards.
AGGGCATGTAAAAAATACGTGAACATCATTGGCTTTTGGGAAATTGCATCTTTTGCAGCTAGGAACAGGCTGTATCACAAACTTGGCTAATTTTTGCGGTGTCCAATACAACCTATGGATAACAAAAAAGTGATGGTGTTTGAAATTTGCTGGTGTTGCTGTAGCATAGAGTAATTTCAGAGAATCTGTCCACAGAGATTGTATGCTACCCTCCTGCAATATATCAGTCCAGACCTCAGAGGGAGCTTTCATTTTCTCTTCCTCTGCCTCCAAGAAGTATCCATACCATATTGCCACTTCCTTTGTTTTCTGACTGGTATCCTGAAGCAAGGCCTCAAAATCCCAGTTACCTTCAACTTCATTCTCTACAGTCTGGGCCCATGAGGTGAGCTGCAAGTGCTTGAACCTGGAAAGCCTATTACCCGTCATAATATTCAAGACCTCCCAGGAAACCAATCCTCCTGTTGTTATCAAGTCTCCCCATTTTGTTATCCCCACCTGCTTTAAGGGCATCTTTCAAGCATTCCGGTGTCCCCGGGGATTCCTAAATTGGGGCAAATTCTGAGAAGTAGCCAATCTTTAAAATCCGTCTCACTACCAGCCAAAGACTTAGGGCAGATCTCAAAACCTTTAACCTTACTTTAAAAAAAAAAAAATTGACTTCCAAACTTTTATAAGAAGGCTCCTCCCACATCTTTAGTCATTTCGCCCAATATTAGACCCCAGGTTGTGTTCATAGACTCCCCCATCAACATACAAATTTTTTTTAATTGGAAGGCCATACAATAAAGTCTGATGTCTGGTAATGCTAACCCCCCCCCTTCTTAAGGCTGCTTCTTAATTTTTTCCAAGAGAGCCGAGCCCCCCGGGATGCCCAAATAAAACTAGATATTTTCCCTTGTATTTTGTTAATTTCATCTTTAGGGAAGCTGAGTGGTATACAGTTAAAAAGGTATGTTAACTTGGGGAGAACAGACATTTTTATCAGATTGACCCTCCCATATATTGACTGGGGTAAGTTCTTCCACCTAGCTAGTTGTTTGTCTACCTCCTTCATCGCTCTCTTCAAGTTACGAGAAGGAATCTCATCAATTTTATCCACAATTGTTATCCCCAGATATTTCATCTCTGAACATGCTCTACCATCCCACCCTACCATGTTCCAACACATTACTTCCGTTTTCGAAATATTAACTAGGTACCTTGAAAGTGCACCAAATTCAGTTGTCAGTTGCTCTATCTTGTTCAAAGATTGCGCTGGGTCAAAAGTATATATTACCAAATCGTCTGCATATATTGCAATTTTACTGTGTGTTGGGAGCTGGTGGATAGGAATAATCTGCTCATCTGTTCTTAACTTGTGCGCCAAAGGTTCAATGTATATATCAAAAAGAAGTGGGGACAAAGGTCAACCCTGCCTTGTCCCTCTGTTTATTTTGAAGCTCTCTGTCAAGGAACCATGTAAAAGAATTTTGGCCATGGGTTGCTCGTATAGTTTTTGTATTGCCTGAATAAAATCAATACTGAAGCCCATAGTGCCTAAAACAGCCCAAAGAAATGTCCAGCTAACACGGTTGAAAGCCTTGGCGTCAATTGTGATCACCGCCAACGGGATCGATCTCGCAACTGCTAAATCTATAGTCCCTATAATGAGAGTGTAAGTTCTTGTATTTGTCTCTTAGGGACAAATCCTTTCTGGTCTGTATGTATCAGCTGAGGGGCCACCATGGCCAGTCTCCCGGCCAGTATACCTGTATAAATTTTATGGTCCACATTTAATAAAGAGATTGGTCGATATGAATCAGCCTTACTCGGATCCTTAGCCGGTTTTAGAATCAGAGTATGTATGGCCTCATTCCACGAAGATGGAATCCGCCCTTCCTCCTTATAAACAGAGTTAAAAAGAACCACCATTTCCGGTATTATTTCCTCTACTATCAACTTGTAGACCTCGACCGGAACAGAATCGGGCCTGACCCCTTACCGTTCTTCATGTGTTTAAGTTGTTCCCGTATTTCCTCTTCCGTGATTGGGGCATACACCCTGCTCCTCCCTTCTGTTGTTAAAACTGGGAGACCTATGCTGTTTAACCAACCCTTTAAGACCTCTTCATCCAGCCTCACTGATTCTGCATATAGATCTGAAAAAAGTTTTACCAAGCTTTCCTGAATTTCCTCCTCGTTATTTGTGACGTCCCCCTCGGGATTAATTTCCAGCTCTCCTATGTGATTTCTCGCCCTATCTGCCCTCGCCTTCCAGGCTAATAATGCTCCAGCTTTTTCACCGTACTCAAAGTATTGCATACGCCCAGCAGCCCACCTTTCCCTGCACTTAGTTTCTAATCTGATCTTATAATTCAGTCTGGCTTCATCCAGGTTTTTTAGCATCTCCTCACTATACTGTATATCCTGCTGCATCCTTCCTTCTAATAACCCAATCTCCTCTTCTAATTTCCTTAACTCTGCTCGCTCCACTCTATTCTTATATGAGACCTGGCTTTGTAAAACCCCTCGGATATAAGCTTTATAAGTGTCCCAGGTGACACCGATTTGTGCTGAGTGAGCATTGATCTGGAAGAATTCTTGTGTTGTTTTTTTCAAAAGGGCACCCACTTCTAAATCGGATAGTATGGCTCTCTTCAACGTCCATCTAGCGTTTTTCCTAACATTAACTTCCTTCAATGTAACGCTAACCATATTATGATCTGAGATATGGCCTGGAAGTATATGTACCTCTTCTATTTTCCCTGCCCACTCTCTGTCTACTAACAAGTAGTCCAAACGTGAGAAGTGGTGATACTTCTTACTATGGAAAGTGTAGCCTCTTTTTCCTTTCATTAGGTGCCTCCAAGAATCGACCATGCCCAACTCATTTAACAAATGTTTGAGGGCCTGTCTTGTTTTAGGCGCTTGGACCTGGACACCCCTCCTACTCGTGGATCTATCTAGTGTTGGGTCTAAAAGAGTATTAAAATCGCCCCCTGTTATTATGGGTGACGTTGTCCCAGCTAATCTTAATTGCATGTCTACTATATAGTGGGGGTCGTCCGTATTCGGACCATAAAAACCAGCACACACAAAATCAGAACCCCAACATTTCAGAGTAGCTGTGACCCATCTACCTGAGCTATCGGTGTTAGAAGCGGTCATCTCCACAGCTGACCCCTTCCTGGTAATTATAGCAACACCTTTCGAGTATTCTAATTGGTCTGAAGCTACATAGCTCCCTACCCAACTTTGTTTCGAATATACCCCCCTGCTCTCGCTCGCTGTCAAATGGGTTTCCTGTAATATACATACTTGGACGTTAGATTCTTCTAGATACCTCATTACCAGCCTTTGTCTGTTTTTTTTACCTTAATCTGTTAACATTCCAAGTTGCGATTAAAGCCTTATTGTCCCTCCCTGCCATTTGTCTTGCAGTGCCCCGATTTCTTGTACCAGAGGATCTCTAATTCTTTATTTTGACAGTACGCCCAAATAATATGTTTAGTATGTCTGATTTGTCTAATGAGGACTTGTTTTTTTTATTTTCTCCCACTGCTCCCCACCCTGTGCACCCTTGACCCCCCCATGGGAACCCTCCCAAAACTATCAGGCATAAAGCCTATTGAACCGCCAAAGGAAGGAGAAAAAAAACGTATTTGTAATCATAACTGAGCCTCCCTCCCAGCCCCCCTAATGATAATGATAGTGTTAACGACTATGGGGCCGATTCCGATTCGGGCCGGAAATCTCTCCGACCGAGCCGGACCCGGAGAGATTTCCGACCGAACCGGACCCTAGCAGTCCGACCGAATGAGTACGATGCGTTCGTATGCTATCGGACTCGATTCGGTCGGACTCCCATTGAAGTCAATGGGAGCCGGTCGTACAACGCGTACGCGGGCTCCCATTGACTCAATGGTGCGAGGCGAACAAGGGTGCCCCCTACAGCGGGTACGCGTCGAAGCGGGTCGCGCCGTACATGCACAGGTAGGGGGGACCCATGGGTCCCCCCTGTTTGCGAAACGCGCGGCTAGGCGTACAGGGGGGTCTGACACGGACCCCCAAAGTGCGGCTTCGACTGCTCTTTTGAGCCGGACGGCGCGAGTCGGTCGGACTTCTCGAGGCGCGCATCGTACTTACCCGGCCGGGGAACGTCTCCATTGCGCGGTGCGAGGCGTGTCCGTGCGAGTTGGTCGGAGCGGTCGGCTTTCGCGAACGAGTCGGTCGGTGCGGCTGGGTCTCGCGAACGAGTCGGTCGGAGATTTCGCATCGTACTCGCTCGGCCGGTCGCACATACGAATCGGTCGGGAAACAGGGCTCCGAATCGGATCCGGTAAAGCCAAATCCGATTCGGAGCCCTACCGGCCGAGATCGGAATCGGCCCCTATGTGTTCAGTTTATATTTATTGCATTTTTATGTTACCTCTTCTTCTTTTTTTTTTTTTCCTTTATTAATTTTCGCTCTCCTTAAATCACCCGTAAGTTAGATGACAAGCTCATTTTCTCAGGAGTGTTCCCCTTTCCTTATAAAATCGATCAGACTATCTGCCTTGTCTACGGACCGTATATTACGCGTTTAGTTATTCCACATCACGCGGAGCATAGCTGGGAATTTTAGTTGGGCCTTGGCTCCCAGAATATTGAGCTCCCCATTCTTTTACCCAATTCCCATTGTTTCTGGTCCGTTGCGTGACATAAGTCTGATCTGATGGTAAACGTAAGGTTCCGGATAGTATACGGATCATTCCTTAGTGTAGCCAGCAAGATCGCTTCCTTGACTGAATATGAAAGAAAATTTATCAAGATCTTCCTGGGTTTCAGGCGCTGTGTATTCCTCCTGAATGGATCTCTATGGAGCATCTGTATCTCTTGATCCAGATCAATATCCGTTCTGTCCTTCAGAGCTGTCTCCGATAATAGTTTGATCACAAATGCTTTGAGATTAGACCCCTCCTCCGCCTCAGGAATATTTAAGATCCGCAGATTATTTCTCCGTGAGTGGTTTTCTAATCTTTCCAGATCCTCCCTAAGGCTAGCGTTTTCTTTGACCAACGCCTCAACTCCTTTTGTATTAGTTGAGATATCCTTCCGCATCGAGCTTACTTCCCCCTCAAGCTTCTCTGTTCGAGTGGCGACATCATCCAATTTTCGTGCCAGAACCGCGCAAGAGGCTTGGATATCTGCTTGATTCGCCTCTGATGTCTCAAACCGATTTTTGAGCTCCCTCTTAAGATCAATAAGAATAGAAGCCAATGGGACATCTAGGTTTTCTAAGGGCAGCGGGGATACCACTACAGAATCCGACTGTACCAAGATGCTTGAAGGGGCTGACAGAGTTTTCGTTTGTACCCTGGGGTCTCTTCCCCCGCTTGCCAACTGCGTCTCTGGAACCTCATCATCTTGGAGAATGCTAAACCTGTTCTGCGTTGTTACTTGAAGGTGAGTCTCTGCATCTCCATTACCTCATTTATCTTGTCGCAAATCTTTACCCCTTGATATCTCCCATTCTGAGTTAGTTACAGAATTGGTGGTCTTAGGCCATGCCCCTTTTTACACCACTCTGCAAACGCGGCTTCTGGTGCACTGCTGGTGGGGTGATGAGGTCCTCTTGTGTCCTGAGGATCTCAGGACACAAGTGGACTTCATCCTCCGAGCAGCAGTGCGCCAGAAGCCGTGTTTGCAGCGTGGTGTAAAAAGGGACGCGGCCTCGGAACACCTCTCTGCAACGCAGCTCTGTGGCGCTTACTGGAGGTACCTGGTGGGCTACTTGGCCCCCAGGGACCCTCAAGATTCAAGGGGACTTAATCCCCCAACTTACAACGCACCAGGGGGCGCCTTTGCACAGTGGTGCATGGAGGGGGCGGGGCCTGATATAACAAGTTAGCAATCCTGCTGTGTGGGACTTACTGGAGGTAATAAAAGGGGTAGTTGGCCCCCAAGGTAGACGTTGGGGGCTAACTATCCCTCCTGTTACCTTCGCTAAATCCCACACAGTGGGATTGCTAAAAGATGTTTGGAGGCCACGCTCACCTTTCTCCACCACTGTGCAAACGCGACTGCTATGTTATAGTTAGAAATTAGCATTTAAAAAACCTTTGAAATTCACTGAAAAAACCATAGGTTTCAGGCACATTATAGTTAGAAATTAGCATTTAAAAAACCTTAGAAATTCACTGAAAAAACCATAGGTTTCAGGGACGTTATAGTTAGTTGGACATTTCACTCGTACAAAACCTGAGAAATTCCGCTGTTATAGTTAGTTCCGCTAACTATAACTCACGCCCCCGCAATGCACTGCTGATGACGTCACATATTACATCATTCATGACATGGTCAGTGACATCACTGATGACATCTCAAATGACATCACTGATGACATCACTGATGACATCATCCACGTGAAAATCTGATGCACCTCCTCACACCCTAATATAACCTTTGATACACCCACTCTAAAATACAGACTACCATTTTCGAAACCATAGACACACCAATACCAGTTACTACATACGCACTCACTGATTCCTAGGTCTACACACACATCCACTCATTCACCCATACAGTCACTCATACATACAGTCCCTCATCAATACAACACTATCATATGCACTCATACACCTATACAGACCTTCACACACCGCCACTCATCCGGAGTTACTCACACACCTAGTCAGTCATGCAAAGAATCAATCACACTTCCATTTACTCACCTATACAGTTATACACACACCACCTCACTTATTCATACAGATACTAACGCATACTTACTCTCTTATACAATCACTGATACAAGTACACACTCATCCATATAGCCACTCTCACAATCACTGACTCTCACTTATAGTCATTAATATACTCCAACTCTCACATACACTGCCTTTTAGAAATGTAGTTACTTGGACATGTACCACTGAGACATCCATTCACTCACCAACACACCCATACACACACTCACCCACCCATACAGCTGTTTCCACATGCACTCTTGAACCCATACACCCAGTGAATCAACCACTCACACTTCTATGCACAGAGTCACACACCTCCAACCCACCCACACATACACTCAGGCACCCATACAAATACTCAGGCAACCAATCAATAACCCATTTAGACACTCATGTAGCTACTCACCAACCCATGCAGCAGCTTACACAACAACGGACAGACTGATACAGACATTCACACAGTTTAGGGGCCGATTCCGATCTCAGCCGGTAGGGCTCCGAATCGGATTCGGCTTAACCGGATCCGATTCGGAGCCCTATTTCCCGACCGATTCGTACGCGCATCCGGGTGAGCGAGTACGATGCGAAATCGCCGACCGACTCGTCTGGGCGTCCCGACCGCTCCGACCGACTCGATCCTGGGTCTAACCGCACCGACCGACTCGCTCGGACTCGACTCGCACCGCGCAATGGAGACGTTCCCCGGCCGGGTAAGTACGATGCGCGCCGCGAGCAGTCCGACCGAGCCGCGCACTCCGGCTCGAAAGAGCAGTCGGAGCCGTACTTTGGGGGTCCGTGTCGGACCCCCCTGTACGCGTAGCCACGCGAGTCGCACACAGGGGGGACCCATGGGTCCCCCCTACCTGTGCGTGTACGGCGCGAGTCGGTTCGCCGCGTACACGCTGTAGGGGGCGCCCTTGTCCGCCTCGCACCCATTGAGTCAATGGGAGCCCGCGTACGCGTTGTACGACAGGCTCCCATTGACTTCAATGGGAGTCCGACCGAATTGAGTCCGATGGCATACGTGCGCATCGTACTCGTTCGGTTGGGCTGCACGGGTCCGAATCGGTCGGAAATCTCTCCGGGTCCGGCTCGGTCGGAGAGATTTCCGGCCCAAATCGGAATCGGCCCCTTAGTCACTAACCCATGCATTCAATAAGACGCATCTAATCACTCACTTATACTGTCAGTCACGCACCTACTAAATCTTCCATCCAGACACTTATACACCCACTCATTCTTCAATACACCTTGGCATATATATAAAACATATTTAAACTTTATAGAAACACACAGTCACTGGATGATGTCATCAGTGATGTCATTTCAGATGTCATCAGTGATGTCATCAGTGATGTCACTGACCATGTCATGAATGATGTAATATGTGACGTCATCAGCAGTGCATTGCGGGGCGCGAGTTATAGTTAGCTGAACTAACTATAACGGCGGAATTTCTCAGGTTTTGTACGAGTGAAATGTCCAACTAACTATAACGTCCCTGAAACCTATGGTTTTTTCAGTGAATTTCTAAGGTTTTTTAAATGCTAATTCTAACTATAACGTGCCTGAAACCTATGCTTTTTTCTGTGAATATATATATATATATATATATATATATATTTATATATATATATATTCACTGAAAAAACCATAGGTTTTAGGGACAGTTATAGTTACTTGGACATTGCACTCGTACAAAACCCGTGAAATTCCCCCGTTATAGTTAGTTCAGCTAACTATAACTCGCGCCCCCGCAATGCACTGCTGATGACGTCACATATTACATCACTCATGACATGGTCAGTGACATCACTGATGACATCACTGATGACATCTCAAATGACATCACTGATGACATCACTGATGACATCATCCAGTGACTGTGTGTTTCTGTAAAGTTTAAATATGTTTAATATATATAGGGAAAGGCGTATTGAAGAGTGAGTGGGTGTATAAGTGTCTGAATGGTTGATTTAGTAGGTGCGTGACTAACTGTATAAGTGAGTGATTAAACGTATTTTACTGAATGCATGGGTTAGTGACTAAAGTGGGTGAATGTCTGTATCCGTCTGTCTGTTGCTGTGTAAGTGGCTGCATGGGTTTGTGAATAGCTACATGAGTGTGTATATGAGTTATTGATTGGTTGTCTGAGTATCTGTATGGGTGCCTGAGTGTTTGTGTGGGTGGGGTGTGTGCGACTCTGTACATAGATGTGTGAGTGGGTGATTCACTGGGTGCATGATTTGAAGAGTGCGTCTGTGATGGACTGCTTGGGTGGGTGAGTGTGTGTATGGGTGTGTTAGTGAGTGAATGTATATCTCAGTGGTACATGTGCGAGTAACTACATATGTAAAAGGAAGTATATATGTGTGTTAGAGTATTTAAAAGGCTGTACGTGAGAGTGTGTGATTGTGAGAGTGGCTGTATGGATGCATGTGTGCTTGTATCAGTTATTGTATAAGAGCGTAAGAATGTGCTAATATTTGTATGAGTTATTGAGCTGGTGTGTGTATAACTCTATAGGTGAGTAAATGGGTGTGTGATTAATTTTTGCATTACTGACTAGGTGTGTGAGTACCTCTATGGATGAGTGGCGTGTGTGTCAGTGTTTATATAGGTGTATGAGTGCATATGATAGTCCTGTACTGAGTGACTGTAAGTATGAGTGACTGTACGGGTGAGTGAGTGGATGTGTGTGTAGACCTAAGAATCAGTGAGTGGGTATGTAGTTATTGGTGTTGGAGTGTCTATGGTTTTGAGAATGGCAGTCTGTAATTTACAGTGGGTGTATCAAAATTTATTTTAGGGTGTGAGAAGATGAATGAAATTATCACATGGATGATGTCATCAGTGATGTCATTTGAGATGTCATCAGTGATGTCATCAGTGATGTCACTGACCATGTCATGAGTGATGTAATATGTGACGTCATCAGCAGTGCATTGCGGGCGCGAGTTATAGTTAGCTGAACTAACTATAACGGGGGAATTTCACGGGTTTTGTACGAGTGCAATGTCCAAGTAACTATAACTGTCCCTAAAAGCTATGGTTTTTTCAGTGAATTTGTAAGGTTTTTTAAATGCTAATTTCTAACTATAACGTGCCTGAAACCTATGGTTTTTCAGTGAATTTCAAAGGTTTTTTAAATGCTAATTTCTAACTATAACATGTCTGAAACCTATGGTTTTTTCAGTGAATTTCAAAGGTTTTTTAAATGCTAATTCCTAACTATAACATGTCTGAAACCTATGGTTTTTTTCAGTGAATTTCAAAGGTTTTGTAAATGCCAATTTTTAAATATATTAATTGTTATTTTTATTTTTTTCATACTGATTTTCTACATTTGTTAAACTATTTATTTTTAGATATTTTATTTTTTAAATTACATTGTAATTACATTATACATTACATTACAAAATATAGTTTCTCAGAATGAATTAATTTACTTTAAATACTTTGCAAATAGGCAATAGACTTTTAAGTACAGTAGTTACAGTTGTTGCAATGGGCAACACAATTTCAAACACAATGCAACATTGAGCTCAATGTGAATTTCTAGCTAAATGCAATTAGTTACTTTATGGATTACTTTTCTAACCACAGGACTGGATCCTAGATTCAGTCCTGGGACATCTCCTGTAAACAGTTGAGTAAAAGCGTTTTGGTTACAGTAGTGATTTTTAAGGAATATTATTGTATTTTAAAAGTTGACACAGAAACTTTTTCACATAGAATCACCAATGTTATCCTATGGGAGGAAATTCACTTAGCAGGTAAGTAGTGTTATCGTGACTTTTTCTCACTCAGTGGTGGATCCTGGATCCAGCACTGGTGCATCTCCTGTAAACAGTTGAAAGAATGCGTTTAAGTCATACAGGCGATTTTTAAGGAATATTTGTAGTTTGTGAAAATCGACACTTTGAAACTTTTCTGCTTAAAACCAGACAATGGATTCCTATGGAAGGAAATACAAGTTACTGGTAAGTACGGTTAAAATTACTTTTCAGGGTCAGTGCTGGGCTAAAAGATGCAGCACTGGGTTCTCTCCTGATAACAGGTGAGTAAATCGGAATTCGTATTTCGGCTGATTTTAGAGGAATATTTGTTTGTTTCAAAATCGACACTTAGAAACTTTTTCAGCAAAAAGCAGGCAATGATATCCTATGGAAGGAAATTCAAGTTACTGGTAAGTACGGTTAAAATTACTTTTCAGGATCAGTACTGGGCTGAAAGATGCAGCACTGAGGTCTCTCCTGATAACAGGTGAGTAAATCGAAATTCGTATTTCGGCTGATTTTAGAGGAATATTTGTATGTTTCAAAATTCGACACTTAGAAACTTTTTCAGCAAAAAGCAGGCAATGATATCATATGGAAGGAAATTCAAGTTACTGGTAAGTACGGTTAAAATTACTTTTCAGGGTCAGTACTGGGATGAAAGATGCAGCACTGAGGTCTCTCCTGATAACAGGTGAGTACATCGGAATTCGTATTTCGGCTGATTTTAGAGGAATATTTGCACAATGGTGAAGGGAGGGGCGGGGCCTGAGGTGACATCTGTGCAAACGCGCCCCGTGGCGCGTTTTAAGTTGGGGGATTAAGTCCCCTTTAATCATGAGGGTCCCTGGAGGCCAACTAGCCCACCAGGAACCTCCAGTATGCGCCAGGGGGCTGCGTTGCAGAGATGTGTACAGAGGCCACACCCCTTTTACACCTCTCTGCAAGGCAGCTCTGTGGCGCTTTGGAAGTACATGGTGGGCTAGTTGGACTCCAGGGACCCTCAGGATTCAAGGGGACTTAATCCCCCATCTTAAAACACGCCACGGGGCCTGTTTGCACACATGTCACCTGAAGCCCCGCCCCCTCCCTTCACCACTGTGCAAACGCGCCCGTGGCGCGTTTTAAGTCGGGGGATTAACTCCCTTGAATCCAGAGGGTCCCTGGGGGCCAACTAGCCCAACAGGTATATCCAAAAAGCGCCACAGAGCTGCGTTGCAGAGAGGTGTAAAAAGGGGCGTGGCCTCTGTACACATCTCTGCAACGCAGCTCCTGACGCATACTGGAGGTTCCTGGTGGGCTAGTTGGCCCTCAGGGACCCCAGTATTCAAGGGGAATTCGTTCCCCTCTGCAAACGCGCCAGGGGCGCGTTTGCAGAGTGCTGTCAAAGAGGGGCGGGGCCTCCCTCGCGATGCCGTTTTTTTTTTTTTTTTTTTAAAGGGGGCTGTGTGGCCCCTCTTTTTAGTAATTTTTTTAGCCCTGGGGACCCCATACCCCAGGGCCTGTCCCCCTTTTAAAAAAAAAAAAAAAAAAAGGACTGGGACGGGGACCGCGTGGGCCCCCCTCCCGTGGTCAATTTCGACCCGGGGACCCCATCCCCCGGGCCATTGCCACCTTTTTTATTTTTTTATTTGATGGAGGGGGCTGCCTGGCCCCCTCCTAAGGCCTCCTTAGGCCCCGGGGACCCCATCCCCGGGGCCGGCCTTTTTTTTTTTTCTTAACATTTTTGGGGGAAGGGGGACCGCATGGCCCCCTCCCGGGCCACTTCTTGCCCCGGGACCCCATCCCCCGGGGCTGGCCCTATCCTTTTGGGGTCCGTGGGGGACCCCAACTCCCTCACGGACCCTGCCGGCTCCCCGCCTCCTGCGGGAGCCGGCATTGCTTTCCACATGGGGAGCTGCTAATATGCAGCTCCCCATATGGAAAAGCAATTCTGCTTTGAATTTTGGAAGCGAGAGCAGCTTTCCCTGCTCTCGCTTCCAAAATTCAAAGCAGTTTGCAATGACAGGACGGGAGCTGCGAGGCTCCCGTCCTGTCATTGCAAACAGCAGTGTCCCGGGGTAGGCACCCGGGACACTGCAGGAGCCGGCCCTGGGGGTGGCGGTCCCCAGGGCCACCACAGGCTCCAGGAGGGGGCCGCGTGGCCCCCTCACATCCAAATGCACAGCCCCGGGGAGGTGGTGGTCCCCGGGGCTCGGGGGTCCTTAACGGACCCCCATTTTCAATTTTGTTAGTGCCCCAGGGAGGTGGTGGTCTCCGGGCGTGTGGGGGGCTTGAGCCCCCACACATGTTAATTTAAAAATAAAGAAGCCCCGGGGAGGTGGTGGTCCTCGGGGCTGCGGGAGGGCTCAGAGCCCTCCCGCTACTTTTCAAATAAAGCCCCGGGGGTGGCAGTCCCCGGGGCTTGGGGGCCCTTAGAGGCCCCCATACATAAAATAAACCCCCCACAGCATGCCCCCGGGACTTGGCCCACCCGGGGGCAATTAACATCGAAGCGCGGGAGACCGCGCTTCGATTTTTATCGGCAGGATCCGCGCACCCTGAGCGCATCCTGCCGATTTAAAAAAAATGCTTTTTTGCCCAGGGGGTCCTTGTGGGACCCCTGAGCAGACCTAGGGGGTCAGGGTGTTTCTACCCTGCCCCCTTTGTGCGCTTTGCGCACTTGTTTCTGTCCCTCAGTTCTACCGAGGGACAAAATGGCTGCCAACACTTCCTGAATCAGAATGTTGACAGCCAGCTGACAGCCAATTAGCATGCAGCTCGTGATCGGGACGGTGCGCGCAGGGTGCGCTGAGGGTACGCGGATCCTCCGTGCCCATAGATATATATGTACTTTTACTTTTGATTTTCTCAGCAACTACTGAATGGATTTACACCATTTAACAAAAAGGGTTCTTTCTGAACCAAGAACTACCTCTTTGCCAAATTTGGTGTAATTCCGTTCAGCAGTTCGGGCTGTAGCCGTGTCTAAAGTTTCCTATGGAAAAATGAATGGGGAAAACGCGTTTTGGGACCCCCCTTTTTTCTCGGCCACCGCTTGACGAATCAACTTGAGACTTTCAGGCTAGGAGCGGAGCGGAGCGCCCCACAAAGTTTGAAAATTTCACGAAGATACGTCAACCGGCAAGAGAGTTATTTCAAATAGAATGTCGCGGATTTCCTATGGAAAATAGGTCCTAACTATAACTATCTACTGGCGACTGCCAGTAGATAATATATATATATATATATATATATACATATGTATATATATGTATATATATATATATCCAAACACACGAGATGCTCCTGCCGTAGTCCTTGGCCCGAGGCAGGTGGTGCGCACTGTTGGCAGAGCCAGCCGACGAAATTATAATAGACAAGGTCCAGAATGATACGCACGCTCAGGAAATGCCGTATGCAGAATATATTGTATACAGGTTACTCGTTTCGACAGCCTCGCTGTCTTGATCACACAGTGGGTAAACAGAAAAATTCCTATACATAGCCTCATGTAAACATGAACAACAGACTAAAAATGATGCATACTGTGAAGTCACAGTCAGTCTGTGGCGGCCATATTGGAACTGTAAATAATTAATGATAGAGTCTCAATTGAATTGAATAGTACATGGCAGAAAATCAAGACAGTGAGTCTGTCGAAATGCATAACCTGTATACAATAAATTCTGCAACCAGCATTTCCTGAGCATGGTATCATTCTGGACTTTGTGTGTTATATATATATATTCAAAAATATCAAGCTATATATCAGAAATAAAACCTAAATTAAAGTTCAAACTGAAACTAACACAACCAAGAAAATAAAGTTATAAACAACTTTAAACAATAAAATCAAACAATCAATTAAGTCAATAATATGAAAGGACACCTAATTTAAACAACTAAAATATTTCAGAAAATAACAAACACTGTAAAACGAGGAAACTCTGTCATATTCTCTCACCTCACCATTAAAGAAGAAATATATACATCTAAACAACGACCTAACAAAGGGGCTGATTACGATGGCTGGCGGAAAAGCATTCCAACCGCCGTGCTAGCGGGAAATTTCCTCCCGCAGGTACTGCGGCACAACCGCCGGCCAGATTAGGATGCACCGCCAGAAACACCCTACAGCGGCGGTCGGATTCCAGGATTCAGCAGCGGAAAGGCTGAAAATCCGTCCGCGGCGGTCGGATTTGCTGCGGAAAGGCCAAAGACCGCCGTTTCCCCAGCGGACTGGAACACATGGAGCTATCTGCAGTATTGCCACCGCCATCCTCGAATGGCTGGATTCTCTGCAGCGGTGTGGTGGGCTGTTTGAGGCATGTTGATTTGACCGGCGGTCGTGACCGCATTCCGCACGGCGGTACCTCTCTTTTGGCTCCGTCCGCTACCGGTGTGGACGGAGATTTTCGGTGGAACCCGGAACACCGCAGCGGACGGGAAATGGGCTTTCTATGCCCATCATAATACGGCGGATGCAAAGACCGCAGATGGAGTGTGGAAAAGGGCATTTTCCGGCACCACCAGCACGGCGGATGTGCTTCCGCCCGCCATCGTAATCAGCCCCAAGTAAGTAAAACATACGTTTAACCTAAAATGTAAATGTTATTAGACTTATAAATGTAAAATAGCAAATACATTTAAACACTCTCCAACTTCTATCTCTTTAGATAAAATTCCTAATAGAAGAAATTACAATGTGAAGAACTGACAAACCACCCAAAAATAACAACTATCACAAAACTCCAGAAACTGCCAACAAGTGAACATTTACAAATGAAACATGTTTTTTTTTCAACCAACAGAAAAGAAAGCACCTGCTCCACATTAGAAACCCCCCAAAGGAAATGCTGCAAAAAAGTATGAAACATCTAAACTTAATACATATGTAATTATACAAAATAGAGCAGTTGACTATTTTTACAATATAAATAGCAAACAAACAAACTTAAAATTAAGATATTTATTTATATTATTACACTACTTTTAGATACAATGACTGAAGCTGCAAAATATACCACTTCACAGAAAGGAAAGCAGTTACTAAATCACTTGGACCTCACTTACAGCCAAGAAAGTGCATCATCAGAAAATATAAATTGGAAATGACTAAATATTATTCTACTGAATGCTACAGGACGGCAACTACACAATATGATATTGCAATACATGTAAGAGAGCACAATAGCCACCCCAATGTGACATAAATAGAAGTAAAGGCGATATTACAGGATATAAGAGAGCTAAGCACTACATTCCAGGAACCCACAACCAAAATCCTTAAAGATATACTACCTAAAGTCCCTGGACACATAAGAGGGCTAATACCACCTATACCCACTTTAAAACATTTAATTGCACAAACTGAACTTTTCTTTTATATGACAACCTTAATAGTGAGAAACAAATCCTAGTATTCTCTATAGCAGATAACTTAGTATAACCTAGACAATGTCAAACATGGATGAGGACCTTCAAAATGTGTCCCAAACCATCACTCAGATATACACCATATTGGTGAATATCAAAACACAAATATCACTTTTTATATATGGCCTGCTACCAAATAATCAAAGCAACACTTACTACAACCTCTTAAATCATATAAAACATAAAAAAAATAACTACTACCAAGAAAAATTAATCATAGACTTTGAGCAAGCCCTGATTTAAACCATTCTAAAAATTCTGCCCAACACAGCCATACAAAGCTGTTACTATCATTTCAATCAAAGTATATTGAGACACTTCCAAATATCTGCACTTCTGTAGAATATTCTACTAGCAGCCAACTTGCCTTTTAAAAAAACAATTATAACACTAGCCTATGTCCCTGTCAGAGAGGTTGCCAACCACTACATTGTACTTATAGAACGCCCTTTCTACCAACAAAATGAATACAAACTTAGGGCCTGATTACGAGTTCGGAGGTCTGGAAACCGCCATGCTCGCGGCTGCGGTCAGACCTCAGCGAGCTCGGCGATCTGACCTCTGTATTACGAGACATGCGGTTCAATGAAAGAAACACCACCGCGGTCCCGCTGACACTGCCGGCCAACTCCGACCACAGTGGGCGCGGAATAGGCCAATGAGCCTGTGGGAGGCTTGAATCCCCAGTGAAACCGCCGGGTCAATTACGAGTTGCTTTACAACTGGCGTGACCGTGGCTGTCCAACCACCATATCTGAGACGGCAGAAAGGAAGGGATCTAAGGAGGAATCTCACCTCCACTCACGTCTACACGTCTTGTGCCGCCATGGAGCCGGTCCTACACATCCTGCCGCTGTTGTACCTGCTCGATCGCGTCCACAATCGGTGGTAAGTCATTCAACTACCAGTATTCATAGACTCCTCAGAAAAACAATGTCCCGCCATGGACCAGGCAAGGTCTCTAACTAAAACAGTTTTGTACGGACCCTGTCTGGGATTGTTTCATATGAATATAAAAAGACATCTGTAGGATGCCCTCCTAGGCCAAAACAGTGATACTGCACAGGCACACTGTACACCAACGGACATGTGGGTACAAACCAGATTCCATGATAGTGAGGGGCTCATTAATTTATGTTTCACAACAGCACCTCCTCATCAATATCATACCTATTAATATCAGTGACACACTTCTTTTGCCCCTTCACACTTGTTTGTCATGTCACTACTGATGGTCACTCTTCATGCAGGTTACCATTTGTCAAGTCCGGGTAAGTCCATTCAGACATCACTAAAACTACCATGAGGCCCTGTGACTGCAACACAAACCAAGATGCCAAGCTGCTTTTGTCCTTTCTCACGTGTCTGGCATGGGAAACGTCCATTACAGCGCAGCTATACCACGCAACTTTTACAATGCAGGTGACATTACTACGCATGCCATTACAACGCATGTGCCATTAAAACATATGCCATTACAATGCATGCTATTACAACACATTGTAAGGTGAGTAATGGAGGTAAGTGAGGTAAGTTTTTATTTTTGATTATTTTTCATATTTGGGTATTAGTATATATAATAAAAAAAAATTAAAAAGGCATGGCACCCATTTCCAGGGATGGGATGCTTGGGAAACTGGGTGTGTTATAATACTCAAGTATTACATTTAATTTTTGTGAATTAATTAATATTTAGTTTCCAAATTTGCAGTTTTAAAAAAAAGGGTTACATTAAAAAAATGAATGCATTAAAAGGGATTGGTTTTGGGTGGGATAGTGTATTAGTACTCAGGTTTTATTTTTAAAACTTGAGTATTATTAAAAATGTAGATTAATTGTTATTATTTTTAAATAAATAAAATATAGCAAAAATATATAATATTTATAAAAAATAAATTAAATATGCTTTTCACTTACTCCCTGAGACGGGATGTTTGGGAAACAGGCGTTTTGGGTGGGGGAGTGTATTAATACTCAGGTATTAATTCTAATACTTGAGAATTAATTGATATTTAGTTTTAGTGATAGAACAGTCTAAAAATATTTTTTTATAAATTTATAAAAAAGGTTCTGGCACCTATCCTCTAGGACGGGATGCATGGGAAACAGGGGTTTTGGGAGGGGTAGTGTATTAATACTCTGGTATTAATTTTAATACTTGAGAATCAATTGATATTTATTTTTAGTGATAGGATATTTTTTTAAAGATTTTTTTAAATCAATAAAAAGGCTTTGGCACCTATCCTCTGGGACGGGGTGCATGGGAAACAGGGGTTTTGGGTGGGGGAATGTATTGATACTCAGGTATAATTTTAATACTTTAGAATTCATTGCTATTTAGTTTCATTGATAATTTTTAAAATAATGTTTTTTATAATTAATAAAAAAGGCTTTGGCACCTATCCTCTGGGACGGAATGCATGGGAAACAGGGGTTTTGGGTGGGAGAGTGTATTAATACTCAGTGATTAATTTTAATACTTGAGAATTAATTGATATTCAGTTTTACTGATAGATAATTTTAATTTCATGTGAATTTTATTGAGCAATTTTTCAAAAAACAAAGAACAGAGAGAAAAGAGCCATCAGAGAATACAAGGGTCCAGTTTAAGATATACAATTCAAGTGCATAACATCCTGGAGGGTTGATCGTGATCTGAGGGTCTAAGTTGCAAAGTAAAATCCAGGAAACGGATGAAAAATAAGTGTACACAAAATATGAATATTCAAGAAACCCAAAGATGTGTGAGATGGCGTAAAGCAAAAAGAGTAAATGAAAGGAGAAAGGGGGGGCACTAGTAGGTATAGAGACAGAGCACTTGTAACAGTTTGTAAAATACATAACGGACGTAGCATATACGAGTGCCGGTGCGTTCCAGGTCATAAGATTCAATCAGACCAAGGGTTCAACCCATGGTTTTGAAAGGAGTTGGTATCAGTTTTAAGTATCTCTCATTTTTGTACCCATATGACAGTGGAAAGGTGTATAAGAGTATAAGGGGTGGACAATAAAGAATTACGGTGGTTTGGGAGTGGCAAAATAGTTATCAAGGGAGTTCCAGATAGATGTATTGCGTTTAATCCATGGGGAGTTTTGTAACGAGGTGTTATCAGCCCCTCTCAGAAAGGAGATCCAGTTTAGCCAAGGGCGGAAGGAGGTGGCAGCACTATTCTTCCAGTTAGTTAAAATAGATTTGCAGGCAGCCGTAAGAAGTAAATCACTTAGTAGACTTTCATTGCGGGATCTGATGTTCGGATCTAAAAAACCCATGAGTAGTGTTAAAAAAAGATCGCTCCAGAAGGACTCCGCAGATAGAGTGAATAAAGTTAGAAACTGAATCCCAAAATGGACCAACCGCTCTACAGTAAAAGAGAAGGTGGGGAAGATCTCCCATAGGGTCATTACAGTTCCAGCAACTTGGAGTGTCTCTTAGGGAGAGTTTATGGAGGCGTGCAGGGGTCCAAAAGGTCCTGTGCAATAGCCAGAATTTCGTCTGTGCAAGGGATGGGGATATCTTATATGAGACAATGATCTCCAAATCTGATGCCAAGTTTGTGGCGTGATCATTTCGTTAGGATCCCATTTAGATTGGAGTCTAGAGGATGTGGTAGAGGATTTCGGTTGTATAAGATGGTAGAGCTTGGAGGCTTGGTGGCCAGATTTATTAAAGGATAGGATGATCTTGATGAGGGAAGGGTCGTTGTTTGAAGGATTTAGTTTAGATAGAGCAACCTTAAGTTTCAAAAAATCGTAAAAATCTATATTTTGCAGGTTGATGCGCTTTTTCACTTCTCTAAAGGATAGCGGATTTTGGGAGGGCCCTAGGTCTTTCAGGAAGTGAATGCCCTTAGAAGCCCAGTGAGACCAGCAGGCTGGGGAGCCTTGGATTCTGATTTTAGAGTTGTTCCATAGGGAGGCCATATAGGGAGGCAGCTCCCTGGATGTAATATCTCAGTCACCGGAGTTTACGCTCTTGGGTGACTTTAATTTTCACCTTGAGGATCCACTAGATAGTGATGCTGTACAATTTATTGATATTGCAAACAGCATGGGCCTCACTCAGCAGGTGACTGGCAGTACACATTCTGGGGGCCATTTGCTTGATGGAGTATTTACCAGCAATAAGTATCTACAATGCCTTCCATCATTGCCGCTTGTCTGGTCGGACCATAAAGCTGTTATGTTTTCGTTTCTTGTACAAAACCCTCAGACAAAGAAATTGACAAACATGCAGCTGAAAAGGGTCCGGCCATGGAATAAGTTGGCATTGGATACTTTTGAAAATGCCTTAGCTCAAAATCCACCGCAATTTCTAGAAGACCTAAATGCAGCTGTCGCTGAGTCAGTCAATAGATCAAGCACTACCAACCAAATGTATTTCAAGCCATAGGTCTAGACCCACTGAACCCTGGTATTCGGAACAGCTTAGGCTACAAAAACAAAAATTTCGCCGTTTGGAAAGGAAGTGGAGATCCTCGTATGAGTTGGAGGATAACATTATTTATAAACTAGCCTTGCTCGAGTACAAAAAACTTGTTTATAAGGAGAAAACTTGTTATTTTACCACGGCCATACTAACAGCAAAAAATTCTTCAAAAGAACTTTTCTCGACGGTAAAAAAGTTAGCCAAATGCTCTGAGGCGGTAGTTTCACCTAAAAACCAGGCATTCTGTAACACTGTGGCTACTTTTTTCCAAGAGAAAGTTAAGGCGGTTTACAATGGATTTGCCAGATCCATGGATCAAGAAACGGTACCCTCATTAGAGGCTTCAGCCGTGTCGGGGGCTGTTAGCATCATCTCCACAGCCCCTGGTGAATCTAGGGACATTCCCGAACTATCTGCCTTCCCGACACTGACCACGGAAGAGACAATAAACCTTCTGCGGTCTACTAAATCGGGTTCCCCATTGGACATCTGCCCCCCCAAAATTTTCCATCTTTTACCAGAGCTTTTTGCCTTCCATCTGACTCCAATTTTTAATCAAATTTTCTCCTCTGGTATTTTCCCTGCTAGCTGGAAGCTGGAGTCTGTGCTCCCTCTTCTGAAGAAGCCTAATTTGGATGGGGCGGACCCTAACAACTACCGCCCGATTTCCAGACTTCCACTGCCGGCAAAGATGGTGGAGAAGGCCATGAATGCCATTCTATCAGAATATATCGAGAGGCATGGTTTTCTGGATGATACCGAGTTCGGATTTCGAAAATATCATAGTACGGAACTAACCCTGATTACATCATCGGAACTGATTAGGCAGACAGTTGACGCGGGTGGCAATGCAGCACTTGTGCTGCTTGACCTTTCCGCCGCATTTGATACAGTGAAACACCAGAAACTGTTGGAAGTTCTGAGGGGGATCGGTATCAAAGGGAAAGCATTTACTGTACTCGAATCATTCCTGTCCGGCAGGGAGCAATTTGTGGCCCTAGATGAGTTTAAGTCACCCAACTTTTCTCTACCATGCGGGGTGCCACAGGGGTCATCTTTGAGCCCGACCCTTTTTAATATCTATGTTGCACCACTGGCTAGGATGATCAGATCCCTGGGTTTCTCGGCTATTTCCTATGCCGATGATACGCAGATCATTGTCTCAGTGACAGGCTCACCCATTGACACCATGGCACAGTTTCATACCTGCCTTCATCAGGTTGGTGACTGGATGGCCGCCAACTGTTTAAAACTTAATACGAGTAAAACGGAGGTCTTACTTTTCGGTGCCCACACCAATTTCTGGTCCCCCGATCTTTAGCCTTTGGAGTTGGGTCCGTTACCAACGCCAGTAATCAAGGTGAAGAATTTGGGAGTCATATTTGACTCTAAACTCTCGTTTGAAAGTCATGTTAATCAGGTTACTTCCCTTTTCTTTTACACGTTAAAGCTTCTGAGAAAGATTCTTCCATTCATTCCAGCTGAGCTACGTAAACTAGTGGTCTCAGCACTTGTTCTATCTAGAGCAGACTATTGTAATGGGCTTTTTATCAATCTTCGAAAAAAGTGCCTGTCTAAATTACAGGTGGTGCAGAATGCTGCGGCACAGCTCTTGCTTAACATCCCAAGACAGAAATCTGTTTCTAGGGCGCTCAAAGATCTACATTGGCTTCCAGTTAAGAAACAAATTGAGTTTAAGGCTCTGTGTATTGCTTTTAAGGCCACGCATGACATAGGGCCTGGTTTCTTAAAACGGAATCTTCAACCTTACATCCCAGTCCATCATCTTCGTTCATCCCTTGCCCATGATCTGATTGTTCCCATGGTCAAAAAATGTTCCTGGGGTGGAAGAAGTTTTCTGGTAGGTACGACCAAATTATGGCACTCTCTCCCAATGAGGTTGAAACAAGAAACCCATCTGTTGGCCTTCAGGAAGGCTTTGAAGACATGGTTGTTCAGTCTCTAAGATGCTTTCGAATCGCATAGTTTAATCCTGTCTGATGAGCAAGCGCCTTGACACCCTCGGGTTAATGTTTCCCGCTTTATAAATTTCCTTTTCATTTCATTTCATATTCGAATTAGCGATCGGGATTTCTGATAGATAATTTTAAAAATCATTTTTATCTAAAATTAATAAAAAAGGCTTTGGCACCTATCCTCTGGGACGGGATGCATTGAAAACAGGGGGTTTGGGAGGTGGAGTGTATTAATACACAGGTATTCTTTTTAATACTTGAGTATTCATTATTTCATAATTTTTAATTCTTTTATTATGAAATTGTTAAATTAATTTTAATATTACAATTAATAAAAGTGATATGCAGACAAACAGGGTTTTTCTAGGTAAGGGGTGATTTGATATCAAGTTTTAATTATAAGCTATCATTAAAAAATGTGTATATATTTTATTTTTATTTAATACAATTATTAATCATACAAAAGTATATTAATTTAGTTTCAAAATTTAAAAAAGCATATATGTACAACATGAGTTTGCATAAATAGACATTGATAAAGTTAAAAAACATAAATGTAAGTAATACAAAATGTAATAATTAACAAAACAATCAATTGACACATTTATAGTATTGTAGGTATTTTAATTTCATTTAAAAAAATATAATGCAGTTATAAAAAATAATCAAAAAATGTTTTTTAAAAAACTTTAATAGTTGTATTATTTAAAAAAAATAAACATGTATTTTCTTTGTAGGTTTTCCCATGAGAGAAATCGTCCTTTTTTCCTTTTACGAAAAGAGATGACGTTGTCGCTTGTACGTAAGTTTTGTCATTGCGAGGATCGTCATGGTCCAGATCAGAAGCAAGGAAGAGCTGCGTACAGGTAAGGCAAATTTAAATTATTAAAAATAGATTAAGGGTGGCATAGTTTATTGTAAGGAGAGAGGAGGGAGGTTGTAAGAACTAGGGTAGTTGTATTTTGATGTTTTTGTATGTTTTAACTTAAAAAAGTTATCCTAAACAGGTAGCAGTTGCAGGCCCACGTCGGGTTGTTTGCTTTCGTAACACTTTTTGTTTAATAGAATTATTTTTAAAGAATAGTTTCTTTTTCTATTAAACAATAGTCTTATGAAAGCAATATTTATATATTTTTTAATGCGACAGGTTTTTGAAATTAAGGGGCTGATTACAATGGCGGTCATTGGCACCTCCGTGGTGCTGGCGGTGGCAGAAAACGTCCATTTAGTTACTCCTGTGGCGCCATAATACAATGGGCAAAGATAGCCCTTTTTCCGTCCATCGCGGTGTTTCCGGATCCGCCAGAAATATCGTTCCGCAACGGTGCCGGAGTGAGCCAATACAGAAAGCCCGCCGTGCCGGAATGACGTTCCGACCACCGATGAGATCACGATGCTTTAAACAGCCCATCAGAATGCAGAGGAGTAACCAGCTCATCGGGGATGGTGGAAGCACAACTGCAGAGATAGAAACTCGAGTCTGAGACACCTCTACACGTTCCTGTCCGTCATGGATCCTGCTCTACAAGCCCTGCCGCTGCTGTACCTGATATACTACCTGCAGATAAGACGCCTTTGAGGTCAACACGAAAGGTAAGTTTAAAACATATCCCCACATACAATCCCTGTACAACAACAACACACAACTGTTGCACTGAAATACGTGTCCTGTCTACATCAGACACCCTGGTGGAGACAGGAACATATACCATAGTCAAAGTACCCAGGTCTTGCACGTAGGTAAATTGTCACCTCTGCATCGGGGCACCCATCTCCATAGACATGATGGCATCTAGCCCAGTCGTGGCGGTCACGTCACTGCAGCGGTGAAGTGCTGGTAACACTTGCCCATGATGTTGTAGGAGTCCAGCACATTGTCCCAGGCAAGCAAGATCCTCATTACAACCTCCACCCCACACATTTTCAAAAATAGGCACCACTCAGCACTAAATATCTGCAGCAGGAAGTCATGTGCAGGCACATTGTCTATAGTGACATCTCATTAGGATCATCAGCAATTGTATAGCAACAGGAGTGAGGGATGAGGTAAGAGTCCCTTCAATAGGACAAAAGTCATCATTGCAGCTAAATAAGGGTCAGTCCACATACAATGTGGAACAGAGGAGGGCACAGCAACCAGGTTGTGTATGTGTATATCACAGTAGTCCAACAAGGTGTTGGATGAGTCAGAGAGCCAAGGTAGATGACATATGATTTGAGACACCACTGCCACATAATCACAGTTCAGCACACACCCCAAGTAGACATTGGTAGGCTCATCCCATACAATGGCAGACCATACCACATAATGACAGCCCATACCATGCAATACAGTACAAATTTTCTGACTCAAACAGCAAACTCAAAGTAAGCACCAGTGTGCATTTGACTGACTTGTGTACTGCTTCACTAAATGACACCATGTGAGTATGTCCTGTACATCAACAACACTGACTACACTGCCACTTCACAGTACACCTCCACACTATAACTCCACCTCAACAAAGGTAGCACCAACTATAAAGTATTGAATCAATGCCAAAGTGTCAGGAAGAGTCCATCTTGACAGCAGTAAACTCTGATCTGAGACTCATGACAACCCTCCTCTTCCTCACGCCTGCCTTCCACTCATGTGAATAAAAGTGAGTAATTGAAGAAATGAAGAGTCACTGTGCAGATTAACAACTTTGGAAATGGCCAGTCTGCATGTTAAGTCCTTGATACAGCTCACACACTCTTACACAAACCATAAGCCAGCAGCACTGTATGATAACAAGTAAACTATTCTAAAGTGGAGGGCACAGTGCAGGAAAAGCATGGAGAAATGACTGGTACCATATGTACATGGAATTCAAGAGGTACCACATATGACACTACACTTAGGACATCAAATAATACATGGGTGGCACAGAGATTAAAATTGTATGAAAGTAACATCTGTGCAGTATCTCTGTGATACAGCAATGCAAGTAATGCATTGGACCAGAATGAGGTAAATTGTCATAAGCCATACAGTGACCTGCCCCTCATCTGTATCAACTATTATGACATGTGTATGCCACCAGCACAACACTCATGGCTCACAGTGACATTCCCTGACTGTCAAACTCAACTATGACCTTCACACATACCCCTCATCTACCCATCTTCCACCTTCACTACTCTACACATGGGACAAGCTCTGATAAAGGTGGAAGTAAGGTCCTATGAGTTCCCTGCTACCCAAAGCTACACCCTAGTGTGTATTTAGAAAATGTCTGAGTTCCACTCAGGGATGTCTGATCCAATGCTGACCTCAAATCAATTGCCAAATGCATGTATCACAAACCACACCAAAAGAAGTCCAACAAGCATGGCCATGTGCAGCAAAAGAGTGGATAGGCAATGTGATCCCAGACCACTCTGGAACACATAACATTTCTCCTCTGGCCAACTGCACAGACAGCATAATCCAAACTAATCCAAAGATACATGAACAAATGACAAATATAACCACAAACTGTGTGCATCCAGACAAATCTGCCCAGACAGCCTTAGACACTCCACCGGTTACAAAGTGAGCATGGTGTCAGTGTGTTGCACAAACATTCACATGCACAATCCTGACAAGTGACTGTTCAAATATAATAGGCCATAGCACAATTGTGCACACAAAACAAGCTAAGAAACAAGACTCCACTTTGCCGCATGTGACATGCACACAATGATGCACAGTACAAATTCAACACACATCTGAATGCATTCAAATACACAAACTCCTCACACACAATGTCATGCTAAGAAAACATTACACACACATGGACCTGTCAGTAGAAAGAGCCAACACAGGACAAAGACTGCATCCCTCAATAACAAATTCATAACATGTGCAAATCCAAACACATCACATAGCAATCTCAGCTGGACATCAGGGGGGCTCACAACTGGCAAGGACAATGCAACATCCACTGACAGCAGTGCATGCACAGTAAGCAGTGTGTGAACACTACTAAAACCAGTATCACACATATCTGATTTCACCACCATGAACAAGAACATCACAAATCATCACAGCACACAGATCACTTCACACTCAGGATAGATAGCAGAAACACCTACACACTTTAGCTATCATCTACTGCTGCACAACTCAGGCAAACACATATGCATGGAACCTGACTAGAGGACTGTGCTGGAAACTCATCTGTACTGTACATGAGCAACCATGACTGCAATCAAGTAGGATAAAATAGCACATAACAAATTGTGAAACAGTGCTGAGGGGCACAATGGTTCTGGACACAGAACATCCTCCCACAGTATAGTGTCACACTATGGAGTTGTGGGGAGGGTCAAACACTGGCAAGGCATGGAGTGGAACATATTTTACTGAAGTGGTGTATACAGTAGTATTGTACAGGTGAGGAGTGTACAGAGTAAAAACACATAGAGAAGTAACTCACAATGTGTAGGCCTAAAATGGTCTTCTTGGAGCTGGTATGACTCTGACTACCACATAGTGGAGTAAATACAGTGTAAATCGACATCAATGTATGTGAAAAGTCACATATAATGTTTGTTTGCCAGCCAGCACAGTGAGAACAAAGGTAAGCAAGAGCCATGGTTGATCACAAAACTCACAACACATATATTTCAGTGACACACTCTGCATACTCACAAATGATGTGGACAACAAGTAGGTGTACCCTAGGACTGCAAGGTCACACCGGCACACTGCACATTGCTCTGTAAACAACTCCTACATGTGCCCAAAACCTCCAGCAGCTGTCTGATCATGTAAACAAACAGGCACTCATCAACTGGATCATGCATGTGTGAAAGGGTCATACTCAACAGTACATACACATCAATACTTCAGCTAATGACAGGACAATCCCACTGTATGAGTACTCAAGTGCACACATTCTAATGTACCCATGTGACTATGAAGCCATACCTACCCAAGATGATTACAAATCTACACTGGTGTGTACACATCAACATAGAACCCACAGATATGATGGACCCGGTCCTCCCATGAAGTCATCATGTAAATAGAAATAGCTGATGTTGATGTAGAGCATCCACATATGACATGTGTACAAAAGTAGAGCCCCAACAAAACAAAGAAGAGGACAAGAGTTGACCATCACAGACAAGCATCATGGACCTATAAAGCCTTTGAGTCAATAAGCACATTAGTTGCTGTAACCTCTGCAAAAGCAAAGAAAGTACATGACAATGTGAATGTGGCATTCAGAGCATGGAACAGATGAACATGTACACATACATTGTACTGCATCATTAGCAAGTCCAGCGACAAAGATCACAACATAAATAATTTTTTATTACATAAACTCCATATATCTGCATCAAAAGTGCAAAACATCAAGGGCAACAGCCAGTCCAAATTGTGAGTCCGCACATGTGTGCATTAAAACTTGCACAACAAACTTGCAACACAGTCCACTGCCATGGGAATCTCACCAGGATAGGGGCATAAAATGGGCAGTCTAGGCACCAGGGAGGAATGGGGTGGGAAGGGGGACTTGGCTTCAACATTGTGGAGAAGTGGAACTGGAAGGGGGATGACTGTGTGGGCCAGTCGGAGGACTGGACCTGGGAGGGAGAGAACTGGCTGAGGTAGAGGGATCGTGGATGTGCTAGTCTGAGGGCTGGCTGGATCTGGTGGAATAGTTGCACAGGGAGGCGGAGAAATGCTGGGGGTAGGCTCAGTGGCTGATGGTGCATGTAGAGGGCTGGGTCTCAATTGTTTGGGGATCCGATATCCACCAAGTGTCTTTCCATAAGTGACAAGTGAGGTGGCCCCAACGGCCTACCTCTTCCCCGAAAGTGTAGCAGGTGGAGGAGGTGGAGGTGGATCTTCCCGGGGAAATTTACCGGACCTGGTGGTGCGCTGAGGTGTTGGTTGCCTTTTCCCCTGCCTACCCTGTTGTGGAGGTACTTTCCCCTATTCGCTACCTTCTCCACGCTTCACAGGGGTGGTGGTGGAAGTGGAAGTCTTCGCCAAATAGCCCTCTGAATGGGGGTGGTGCAGTTGTGGCAGGCACTAGGTCCACGGCAGCCAGGGCAAGTGTTTGGGTGGATTTTGGATCATGTGTGGGGATGGGATGGTGCTTGGAGGGCGAGGAATGTGAAGTATGCAATGTGGATGCATGTTTTTTTCCTTATGTTTCTGAGAGTCCTGTGATGTGCTGGTTGTGATGCGGTCATGTGTGCTTTTAGTGTGCTGTGGGGATGGTGTATGGTGTCTTTGTCGCTTGGAGTGCTGTTGTTGTGTGATGTGTGTGGCTGACTGGGTACCTGAGTGCTCTGGTGTGTGTGTGCTCTGGTTAGGTGGGGGCACTGGGAGTGTGGTAGCGCAAGGGACAGGAGCAGGACTGGCTGATTCGGACTGCAGAAAGGCTGCCGTCACTGTGGAGGACAAAGACTGGACAGTTCTGTGCAGGCCACCCACGTCCGAATGAATGCCCTCCATGAACGCAACTACCTGTATCAACTTGCTGCCATGATCCTAGAGGGCATTCAGGAATGCAGTCTGACCCACACACAGCTGCAGCAAGATGTCTATGGCCTCCACACTGAGGGCAGCAGGGGAGACAGGGGCAGGGGCAGCGGTGCCTGGTGGGAAGGAGACTCTACCCTTCTTAGGGCTGCGCGCCCGGATACCACTTGAGGGAGCATAAAGGAGGGTGGACACAGGACGGGGTGTGGCGGACAAAGAAGCAGATGTTGAACTTTCTGTGCCCTCCACCACAGAGGAGTCACCACTGGAGTGTGAAGATGTTGAGGTAGGTATTTCAGGACCGGACTCCTCCAGGGCACTCCTGTCACCCTCCAAGGCGCTGGTCCCCTCAGTGTCGCTGTACTCCTGGGGACCAGTAATGCCAGTAGCTTCCCCTACGGTGTCGGGCCCCTCTCCTTCCCTGCCCTCAGTAGATGCTGCAAGAGACAGAGACATAGGTTGAGTAAAGTGGCCTGCTCACAAACATGATTTGCTATACAAACAGAAATACTTGCACTGAAAGTCCCACATCCAAATTATCCATGTACTGTATGCATAATCCCAATTCCTGGCATGATCAGCTGATGCATGTAAACATGCTTAGTGGATAGTCATGCTCCATGTTGCGTTGACAGTGCCAAATTTCTGTGCATGAGTCTACATCTCAACATCACATCCTATCGTCTGTAGGCACACCTACATGCCTGCAGGTAAGAGAGCTAAACATCCAAATATGTTGTGTTTCTCAAACTTGAAGTATGAGTTCACTGAACCACACAAATACAAACAGAAACCTAGACATTGTTAAGTGACATTACCTCCTTAAATTCCACTATGTTTTCCAATGAAGCACAGCTACTGTTTAACAATGGTAACCACTTTGTAGATGTATAAATAAGATGGAAGTCCACACAACAAATCTCTCAATGCACCCTAACACGATGCTCACTGCTGTTCACTGCCAGTTGATGTCTCTGAGACTCACACTGCTGCATATGTCACATAGACACACATTCGGTGGGGATGAAGTGCTACTAAGCCCAGTGTATTAATGTTGTCACAAAGACAATGCACAATAGCATGATTTGGGCAATGTGATGCAAGGACTTTGCGTCTTGTGACATGTCACATACCAACACCATTTAAATTGCCTGCCTAGACGTCAATGATCCAAGGCATGAGAGTGCCTTCTGTGGATGAAGCAATGAGTGTCCTCCATAAGGACAGCTAATGTGTGCCAATACCTAGGCTCTGGCATCTGACATCCCTACGTTGTGCCGAATGATGACATCCATTACACATCAATGTCCCAAAAATCACTCACTGATTGGAAGCAGTAGCCACAACTTCACCATGCATTGATGCATATGGACACACCTCCACAATGCACACATACTGAGGACTGCAACTCTGAGTGACATTTTTTTGGGCCAATAAAAGTCACTGTACAACACCTCACTCACATCATAATTTGACACACCCTCTGATCACATCCAAACATGTTAAACCTAGTGCCAAAACAATCTCACAATAGACACGTTTAGCTACATTGCTTCAAACCTCCACTGTCTAACCATCACAGACATGTTGCCATGTGCACAATTATCAAATGCAGATCAGCCAATGCATCACTGCAATCAACAACATCTACACCATCAGCGACTGTGTGCACTTGTTGTCACTGTTGCAGAAAATTACTTCATCTGATGCCATGCTGCTGATATTTGACTAAATGTTTTGCATTGACGCTGTCATCTGTATCATTTAGAAAAACACAAACCATGGGACAGGCGTAACCTCTACTAACACACTGCACCCTGAGTCCACATATGTGTGTGTCGCCATGCACATACACATCATCACATGAGCACACTATTGTGGGAGCCACACAGCACACACAAGGCTGACTAGTGTACTGGGATACAAACTTCATACAACGTCTTCTCCTGTGGAGGAATATCTCAGTCCAAACATTCACCAGATGGTAGATGGAAACATGTCAAGATGAATTGCTATGACACCGTTCATGTATTTCCCACATGAGAATCAAAACATTGTACACATGCAGAACCTCTGCACTCACCACTGAGGCTACTTAGAAGCCATTGCATCACACTAGAGACATCACAGAGGTCCTGCATTGCTCTGGGCTGGGATTAATGCAGTCACTCATGCGCAAAGTTACACTTAGCACAATACTCACCCCCAACTTGCTGCTGTTGGGCCCTCAAGCGTCCATCCAGCTCTGGCTGTGTGACTGCCAGGATGCGGGCCATTAGTGGGGTCATGCTCCTGCGCGCCAACCTGCCACTTCGAGGGACCAGCCCCAGCGTCATTTCTGCGACGTTTTTGCTGAGGCAGCAGATGTCATCCCACCTCTTGTGGCAGTGTGAATGGTGTCGGTTTAAGACCCCCAGGGACCGCACCTTGTGGGCAGTAGCCCTCCATATGTCCTTACGCTGATGGACCTTGAGCCGTAGGCATGGGACACGAGAAGAGGAATATTTTTAACACTGTGTTGTGTACCACTGTGTGTCAGTCCAGGAGCATGTAAACACATAGCACACAGATACATCAATGGACAGCAGAGGCCATAGACCATGTCCCATAGTACGCTTAGAGCAAGCCATCTTATTACAATGTAAACATCTATGATGATGGACACACTACCTGCCCATCTCATACACATGCAGAGTGCCAGTACAGTAATCAAGGGGAAACTGGGCCTCATCTGTGATGCACTATGTGAGTGAGCATGATATATGATACACTGTAAATGATGTGTAGTGGTCAGACTCACTGTGTCTTACACTACACACCCCTTAATGTCCTAGACCATTGCATAGCTACACGTGTTATGGAGGTCACAATTAGGTACCTGATCTTACATTCTCCCACTCTTGTCACAAGGTGTAGGCCTGTCCTGTGTAGAACTCAGGCCTCTAATTACTGCTTCATAAATAGGAGGGTGGACAACACATATGTCTTTCTAAGTCATTTTAGTGATGGGGCCTTGATACATTGTGCATTTACTTGACAGGCCTGAGGACTTTTCACTGATGAAAATAGTGGTCCATCACAAGAATCACATGCATGTACAATGATAATGATGACACAGTGCATACACATGTGAGACTCTACACATAATGGAACCAAAAGAAGGATTACATGTCCACTTTACATTTAGCATGTGTGGGAGAGGTGAGTTGCCACCAATATATACAGATACAGGCCTTGTACTCCTGTGCAGACTGGCCACATCTCCATAGGGTCCCTATCAAAGCAGTACACACATTAATCAGTACCCTCTGGCCATTCTACATTTTGCATCTCACTGGTGATAAACTTACTTTGTATTTGATTTCCCCTTAGATTAGGAATTGTCCTTCTTTATTCGTGGATATTGGGAAATAAATATTGAGCTCCACGTCACGTTACACTGCTGACATAAGGTAATTTATATAATGGCACAATCCTAGGCGTTAGTGCTATGTCTATATGGGATCACTTGCCCATATTATATAATCTGCCTCGATTCTTTGTTTCTATACAAATTGAATGGCACCTTACTAAGGGTTGGCCTCAGGATGCCTACATATATATATAAGGAGGTTACTACCTAAACGTTGTTGCCTTTCTGTCAAGTTTGAATTCTTGATATATATCTATATTCTTTTGGTGTCTTGAAGCATATAGTATGGTTTGTTACACTTAGTTGTGGTAGGTGCTTTTCTTAGGGACTGAAGTCTTTTAACTTAGATGCTCATGATGCACTACCGTGATAAGTTGTGACTATATTACCATGGAGTGAGCCTTTGCTTCGATGATAGTTTCAACATTATGGATTGATAGCTTTTGTTTTTTACTTTAAGGAACCTGACCTATTTAGGCTAGTGTCGCGTTTGAAGATATTAACACAGACTCTAAGGACTTTTTATCTTATGGTAAGTTTGTAGAGTCTAGATTCTGGTCGCTATGCGGTGTGGTGATTATGGGGTGGACTATATATTTTTCTATCACTATATCTTTTCACGTTTTTGTTTTTGTGAGCACGTATACACAACAAGGGTGTCTTTTATCTTTATGTTTTTTTTCATCTTGGCCCTGTCTCTGACTAGATTTTGATCCAGATGTTAGCCTTGCTACTATGGATATCTGGCTGCCTGCTAATTTGGGGAATTTTCGCATATTGGTGACTAGCTTAATTTAAGATTTGGTTTAATGTGATGTATTAACTGTGCAAATGTAGGGTGGCTTATGATATACTAAGGTTACCTTATATCTGTTTTAGCCCTGATGAAGTCTCTGGCTGATTTGCCTGATAGACGAAACACGTGTTGGCAATCTTGTGGCAATCCTGTGGCTTGGACAACATATATCAAGAACTGTGGTCACTGAGGATGCTTTGAACTTGGAATAAAATGAAAATTTGACTTCAACGGAGATTTGTTAATTTATATGTGCTTTTACTGTATACATTTGTTGCTCAGTCTCTCAATTGTTAATTAGTTCCATATGTGAATTTTGTTCCTCATTTTACAACACAGGGC
Source organism: Calotriton arnoldi (assembly GCA_963921515.1). Taxonomy (NCBI): domain Eukaryota; kingdom Metazoa; phylum Chordata; class Amphibia; order Caudata; family Salamandridae; genus Calotriton; species Calotriton arnoldi. Next base: position 123,040 of record CAWUFW010018754.1, on the reverse strand, counting down.
AGTGGTTGTATGTTGGCCTTGAGCACTTATGTGTTTGTGAATTTGAATTGAGATACATTTTACACGTTCCTGCGCATATTTCCCCTACTGCCTTATTTGCAAAGCTCTGTTTAATTTGGGGTTGCTGCGGATTGTGTTATATACGAATTGCTTAATATTCTTAAATATGTGCTCAAGAATGGAAAGAAGCAAAGTAGCCGAGGATCTTTTTAAAAACCTATGTGCTGGTATCTCTGTCAATAAGGCTGTAACTCAGGGTACTTCTAAGCCTAATGAGGGTCTCAAAACAAAATTTATGAGATTAGAACGATTAAAGAAGACAGAAATTGCTAAGTGGTGGGACGGGGCCACTCTTAAGGAATATATTAGACTTGAGAGAATCCCACGGGGCCTTCGATCTAATATTTTTCCCACTTATGATGACTTAGAGGAGGACTTACTCCTCCTTTGGGAGAAAGAACTCACAGGGAATTCAATGCGGCTAATGAATTTGCTTATTGAAAATTCAGACAGAAAGGCTACTCAGGCAGCAGAAGATGCAGATACTGTTGAAAAAGAAATTGAAGACATGAATGCTCGCAGAGGCTACTAAGAAAAACTATGCTATTCTAGAAGGGATACTAACTAAGTTTGAGGATGAGATTAAAGACAAAAAAGCTCGTAAACTAAAACGGGATGAAATTGATTACCGTAACAGCAGAGTTTTTACTTTCTCCAAGAAATTTGATAACATAGTCAAGCAGGACTTACAACATGGCGAGAGTAGAGCTTCCCTCCTTAGTGCTGTTAGTACAGCTTCATCCAGCAATATCTCTGCAACAGGAGAGGAAGGGAACATAGAAACAGCACCCAGTACTCCAATGGGAAATCATTTTTTACGAGAGGTCCAACGTATTCGCATTGGAAACAAGGAGAACAATATAAAACAAAGAGAGGATATGCGAGAAAGACAAAGAGAGGGTGCAGGGGGAGAGGCAAATCCCGAAATAAGAGAGAGAGTGAACACACGCTCATGGAGCAAGGCCAAGCAATGAGTAATGTAGGAAGGGAAATTCAAGTTATTAACCTGTCAAGTATTTCCCTTTCAAATGACATGATCTCTGTTTTGAGCAAGGGGATGAGTTTTTGTCCGACTGCTTATTGTGATATGACTACTGTTAAAATTGATTTATACAAATTGGTCAGGAATTTAAAATTGAAGAAGTTTTTTGCCTCTAATATTCCTGTTAATAAACAACGTGCATCTGAAGTCATTGTGGGTGATTTATTCATACAAGATATTTGGGATACAACATTACTGCTGGCTATTACTAAAAGTGAACAGGATCCCATTACTATGTATAAGGTTTTACAAGACCTTGAATACAGTACAGATTTAAGTGTAGATAGTGGTCTTAAGCCCAAATCTAAATGGACGCCACAGCTTTCGAGTGGAAATAATATCGATGCATTTCACAAGGTTATTAATAATGAACTAGATAAATGTGAAGCCCTTATGAACCATCAAAAATTGATGCCACATGTAGACAACCTTACACATTCTGAACGTGTTGCTTTAAAACAACTTATGTCTAATGATGACATTATTATAAGAGAAGCTGATAAGGGTGGCAATATTGTGGTTATGGAGAAAGAATACTATGAGGGAGAAATCATGAGTCAATTGAACAATGTACAGTGTTATAAGAAACTGCCCTTTAACCCTGTATTTAAAATTACCAAACTGATTAATGAACAACCCAAACAATGGAACATTAAGGGACTGTTGAATGATGATGAATATAGATATTTGTTGATAGATAGACCCCGGTATCCGTGTCTATATTCATTACCTAAGATCCACAAGAATGCCATGAAGCCACCAGGGAGGCCGATTGTGTCTGGAATAGGTGGAGCGACGGAAAAAATATCGGAATTTGTTGACACAGATCTGCAACCCTATGTGACCAATCTGCCCTCCACAATAAGAGACACTAAGCATATCCTGAACATTATTATGGATATACCTTGGGATAGGTCTATGATATTGGTTACGTTAGACGTGGTATCTTTATATACCAATATCTTACACCAACACGGTATAGCAGCATTGCGTCATTTTCTCCATAAAAGACCTGTGGAATTATTGGAACACTCTGAAATGTTAATAACGATGGCACAAATGATTTTGGAACACAATGTCTTCTTATTCAAAGCTGACTGGTACCAACAAACTTGCGGGACCGTGATGGGCTCCAGATTTGCGCCGTCCTTTGCCTGCCTCTTCATGGGGTGGTTCAAGGCGACGCATATCTGGGGCCGATCCGGGGCCCGTTGGCATGATTATATCCTGTATTTTGGCAGATACATTGATGACTGCCTTCTAATACGGACTGGCAGTGTTACTGATTTAAGTCAGTTTTTTGACTATCTAAATAACAACAGTTACAATATGACATTTACTATATCATATAGTATGGATAAAAAAAATTCTTGGATGTAGAGCTATATGTAGAAAACGATAGAATTAACTGTAGGATGCACAGGAAGGAAACGGCTTGTAATTCATTGCTACATGCAGCCAGTGCCCACCCAAAGACACAAATAAATTAAATACCCTTTGGTGAATTTTATAGAGCATGCAGGAACTGCACCAAAGATGTGGACTTTTATGACTGCTCTGCTGACATGGAACAGCGGTTTTTGGCACGAGGGAATGACAAACAAGTCATTACCAAAGCTAATATTACCAAATATGTCTATTTCATCCACCCTTGTGGAATTTGAAGGTTGACGGTATAGTTTATTTCGCTTGCCGTCGTTTCTTTTAATTACTCAAATATACGTATATAAGGCCACTCCAATATGGCACTGGTGCTAGACGCCAAAGAGGACTCGTGTTTGAACATTTGCTGCTGTGTTCCGATTTAAGGTAAATTACCCGAAAATAGACCGTTGGTAGTCCAATTTGACTTTACTATATCATGGACTAGCCTTTGATATTTAGTGCCATGCTAGGAATATGTCCTAATCGGGTTTACTCGTTTTTATTGTATCCCCGGTTTTTAATATATAATTTTTGTGTCTTATACTACTATTGCGTGCTCTGAGTAGAGGGGTTAAACATTTAATTTCTTTTTCTATCCATTAGGAATCTTTCCAGGTTTACTACGACCTTTTTGATTCGTGAATATTTTCTTAAATTTGATTATTCTTCGTGATGCGGCGACTTTTAACTTAAGGTAATTTTAATATGTGATACAACTCTGAGAAACCCCAGTTACATTTTCTGCTTAACCGGAGAGTATGAATACTTCAATTTGTCAGATCGGCCTCGTATCTGATTCATACTTCTTATCTTGCACTCACTTCGTTTAGATTATGGTACTCCTAATTGTGACTGTATTTGCTATGTAAGTGGGACCGCCCTTTGGGTGATAAACTTACTTTGTATTTGATTTCCCCTTAGATTAGGAATTGTCCTTCTTTATTCGTGGATCTTTGGAAATAAATATTGAGCTCCACGTCACGTTACACTGCTGACATAAGGTAATTTATATAATGGCACAATCATAGGCGTTAGTGCTATGTCTATATGGGATCACTTACCCATATTATATAATCTGCCTCGATTCTTTGTTTCTATACAAATTGAATGACACCTTACTAAGGGTTGGCCTCAGGAGGCCTACATATATATATAAGGAGGTTACTACCTAAACGTTGTTGCCTTTCTGTCAAGTTTGAATAATGATATATATCTATATTCTTTTGGTGTATTGAAGCATATAGTATAGTTTGTTACACTAAGGGGTCGATTCCTATTCGGGCCGGAAAAAGCACCGACCGAGTCGGAGCCGGAATTTATTCCGACCGACACGTACCTGTGGCACCCGATACGCCAAGTACGATGCAAAGCGTGCAAAATCCGACCGACACGTACCGAACCCAAGCCGAACGACCGAGCCGCACGGAAAACAGCAATCCGGCCGGAAAAACACGCGAATCGAACCGACCGACACGCACCCGGAACAAATCCGACCGAAACGTACACGCGAACTCCAAACCGCAAAGTACGATGCAAGGCGCGAAAACCACGACCGAGTCGGACGGAGGACAAGCCGTACGACCGACACGCATACAAAACCGAGCCGAAGTAACACAAAACACCGCGACCGACGCGTACGCAGCATAGAAAACTGCACAAACACAGTGTGAACGAAACAGAGAACACCGTACGAGACAAATGCAGGGTCCGACTCGGTCACAAGAACGTTTCCAACATGCACAGACAGTACAAAGGAAAAATGACACAAAAAAAGGCCAAACAAGCAATTACAAAGCCAATAAATACTGTGGGGGGTGGGGACAGAGAACAAAGACACACCCACAATTCCACCCATATAAAGGACACAAATCCCAACCATGATCCTTTGCAAATGCCATTCCACTGCCAGCACCCAACAGACAGCAACCACACACCCACAGCTCATCCCTCACACAAGCCACACACCATCAGCACACCAACAAATACCTACCTCACATACACCCAGCAAAACACACACTCACACACCCTCACCTGCACCCCAACACACACATCACTCACCATCACCACCCATCACCATGCCCCCCAAGAAGAATCACAAGTTCCTAGATTGTGAATTGGAAGTCATGGTAGACGAGATCCTCAGGGTAGAGCCACAGCTGTTTGGCACACTGGTCCAACAGACCCCCATCTCCCAGAAAACCAAGATGTGGGAGAGGATCATCAACAGGGTGAACGCACAATCACCATGTCTGCGCACAAAGACCGACATCCAGAACAGGTGGTATGACGTGCGCAGGAGGGTACGGGACCTGCTCAAGAAAGACTACCTCCTGAGCCAATACACCGGCAGTGGCCCTCCTGCCAAGCCAGTATACCTCAGGCCCTGGGAGGAGAAGGTGCGGGCCATCCTTCCGCCAGTGAGCGTATATGGACTAGAGAACATCCCAGAGCCTGGTGAGTACACAACAAATGTACACAATATTCTGCCACAATACACACACACATCACTGTCAAGGGGAGAGTCAAACCATGCACTCATAACAATTGCACAGCAACCAGAACAGAATCATCCCAAAATGTGTATGTCAGTCAGAGAAACACAACACATGCCATCTCAAAGTTACACTCAACCGTGCCATCACATGTACAAACACAACTACAACTACAGCTAGGCAGTGGCACAAATAGAACTAACAAACACATCCAGACATGTAGCCATTACAAAAACACCAACACACAGTGAAGACCACTGAAAGGAAGGAATTCTGTGTATGCTGGCCAAGTCAGTGTAGCCAATAGCATCATGGGTGTCGTAGTCACACATATTGCCCCCCCCACAACTGTCCCATCAACACCACCATGAACCATGCGCACATCACAGGGAGTGGAGAAGGACTCACAAGATGGCTGACACTGGCAACTGCTGTGGGGAGCACAAGGCCCTGCTGGCAACTGTGCCCCAACAAACAGCAGGACACCACTGACTGACATCCTGAGAGACAACTTCCACTCCCTGCAATGGAAGCACGTTCCATGGTGGGATATCTGGCTGGCTGGGTGGGAAGGAGGACTCGCACCACTGACCATAGTCACAAGCACCTCCCCTCACACACACCCTCAACACATACTCCACATAACCCACCTGGGAGAATGCAATGCCACACATCCTAACTCAAGGTCCCACAAAGAACCTCCACCCTGGGTTATGTCGTGTGAAGCACAGGGACACTCATGGGACTTTCAGCCAAACAACTGCAAGGACAACACTCCCAGCCATCCTGTCAGCACAGGCAGCCCACCCCACAGGGAAGCAGAGTTAAAAGGAAGGAAGCATGGGCATGCTGGGAAGGGGGGTGGAGGCAATAGCATGATGGGAGTCGTAGGCACAGCTCTACATCCCCCACCACATGGCCCAGCAAGCTCACACTCACGCATGCACATCCCACAGAGAGTGGAAAGGCCCATCAAAGATGTCTGACACTGTTGCTGTGTCGTGGGGAGCACAAGGGCATGCTGGGAACTGCACACCAACCAACAGCAGGACACCACTGTCAGCCATCTTGCCATTGCTCTCACACCCACACACACTGAACTCCCCACAAAACCAAGTAAGTATGGGAATGCTGGGAAGTGGGGTGGAGGCAATAGCATGATGGGAGTGGTAGTCACAGATATTGGTCACCCCCACAACTGTCACATCAACACCACCCTGAACCATGCTCACATCACAGGGAGTGGAGAAGGACTCACAAGATGGCTGACACTGGCTACTGCTGTGGGGAGCACAAGGCCCTGCTGGCAACTGTGCACCAACAAACAGCAGGACACCACTGACTGACATCCTGAGAGACAACTTCCACTCCCTGCAATGGAAGCACGTTCCATGGTGGGATATCTGGCTGGCTGGGTGGGAAGGAGGACTCGCACCACTGACCATAGTCACAAGCACCTCCCCTCACACACACCCTCAACACATACTCCACATAACCCACTTGGGAGAATGCAATGCCACACATCCTAACTCAAGGTCCCACAAAGAACCTCCACCCTGGGTTATGTCGTGTGAAGCACAGGGACACTCATGGGACTTTCAGCCAAACAACTGCCAGGACAACACTCCCAGCCATCCTGTCAGCACAGGCAGCCCATCCCACAGGGAAGCAGAGTCAAAAGGAAGGAAGCATGGGCATGCTGGGAAGGGGGTGGAGGCAATAGCATGATGGGAGTCGTAGGCACAGCTCTACATCCCCCACCACATGGCCCAGCAAGCTCACACTCACGCATGCACATCCCACAGAGAGTGGAAAGGCCCATCAAAGATGTCTGACACTGTTGCTGTGTCGTGGGGAGCACAAGGGCATGCTGGGAATTGCACACCAACCAACAGCAGGACACCACTGTCAGCCATCTTGCCATTGCTCTCACACCCACACACACTGAACTCCCCACAAAACCAAGTAAGTATGGGAATGCTGGGAAGTGGGGTGGAGGCAATAGCATGATGGGAGTGGTAGTCACAGATATTGGTCACCCCCACAACTGTCCCATCAACACCACCCTGAACAATGCTCACATCACAGGGAGTGGAGAAGGACTCACAAGATGGCTGACACTGGCTACTGCTGTGGGGAGCACAAGGCCCTGCTGGCAACTGTGCACCAACAAACAGCAGGACACCACTGACTGACATCCTGAGAGACAACTTCCACTCCCTGCAATGGAAGCACGTTCCATGGTGGGATATCTGGCTGGGTGGGAAGGAGGACTCGCACCACTGACCATAGTCACAAGCACCTCCCCTCACACACACCCTCAACACATACTCCACATAACCCACCTGGGAGAATGCAATGCCACACATCCTAACTCAAGATCCCACAAAGAACCACCACCCTGGGTTATGTTGTGTGAAGCACAGGGACACTCTTGGGACTTTTAGCCAAACAACTGCCAGGACAACACTCCCAGCCATCCTGTCAGCACAGCCAGCCCACCCCACAGGGAAGCAGAGTCAAAAGGAAGGAAGCATGGGCATGCTGGGAAGGGGGTGGAGGCAATAGCATGATGGGAGTGGTAGTCACAGATATTGCTCAGCCTCACAACTGGCCCATCAACACCACCCTAAACCATGCTCACATCACAGGGAGTGGATAAGGACACACAAGATGGCTGACACTGGCTACTGCTGTGGGGAGCACAAGGGCATGCTGGGAACTGCACACCAACCAACAGCAGGACACCACTGTCAGCCATCTTGCCATTGCCCTCACACCCACACACACTGAACTCCCCACAAAAGCAAGTAAGTATGGGAATGCTGGGAAGTGGGGTGGAGGCAATAGCATGATGGGAGTCACAGTCACAGACATAGCTCACCCCCACAACTGTCCCATCAACACCACCCTGAACCATGCTCACATCACAGGGAGTGGAGAAGGACTCACAAGATGGCTGACACTGGTTACTGCTGTGGGGAGCACAAGGCCCTGCTGGCAACTGTGCACCAACAAACAGCAGGACACCACTGACTGACATCCTGAGAGACAACTTCCACTCCCTGCAATGCAAGCACAGTCCATGGTGGGAGAACTGACTGGCTGGGTGGGAAGGAGGGCCGGCTGTCAACCAAATACAACCAATGCAGACCATGTTCACACCCCAACAAATACATAGAAATGCCCAAATAATGCAGGACAATGTGCCACACCAATATCAACCCCTGACTGTGACGACTTAGGACAATGCAATGTACAGGCCCGCACCCAGAGGCACAGTCACAACTGTCAGGTGTGTCAACCATTGATGCCTGCAGAAACATAACATACATTGTGTGTGTCTCCCAAAAACAGGTGATGATGGGGACACAGCAGCAGACGCTGAGGAGTCCCAGTCCCAGGCTCAAGAGGATGCGGAGCTCACTGGTGTCGTACAGCCTCTGCCCTCCTCGGCAAAGAAGACCAACCTGGCACATCCGGTGCAAGTCTACATGCAGCACCAGCAGGACCACCAGCTGCAGCACCAGCAGGACCACCAGCTGCACCCCCTGCACCCACCCCTCCAACGACTGTCACCACAAATACCATCCCTGCCGACATGGACAGAACAAGGAGCAACACCAGCACAGGGACCCTGGACCAACCTGGGGCCATGGACACCACCACCACCACCAACCCCCAAGGTGGACCAGGGTCATCTGTGCGTGCCACTGCACGCACTGCACATGTCAGCAGGGGTGGTGGGAGGGGTGGGAGACAGAGGTCGCTGCTTGCAGAGGTTGCTGGTGTGCATGATGACCCACAACTGGTACGCATAGCTGATGCGTACCAGTCCAGCACCGGAGATCTCAGCCAGGTAGTGGGGCTCCTCAGAGACATGAAACAGCAGCAGGATGCCCATCATGCCCGCTTGGACTCTCACATGTCCCACGTGGAGTCACACATGTCCCGCGTGGACTCACACATGTCCCGCGTTGAGTCCAAGTGGGATGCACTGCATGAGATGACGGCGGTGCACTGGGACATTTTACAATGCCTCCGCCAGATGAACAGCAACCAGTCCACACCTCCCTGTGTGCCAACAACATCTGGTGCTGAACAAACTGCAACTGCCACAGGGAGGGAGGATGACTCTGGCGGAGAGTCCCCTGCACCGCAGCAGCCTGTACTTGAGGGGCCCCCAAAGAAGAGGGGTCGTCCGAGGAGGGGCAAGTGAGAGGCCGATGGCCAAGCGCAACTCCCAGGAAGCCTGAACCTGTTCTGGATGTTCACCTTTGTGCACAGACTGTTCACCCTGTTGACGGCAACACTACTCCCACACATTGCATGGGGAGTACAAGTTGGACCAATGTCTCAGACAACTGTGGCCCCGATACTGGGGATTTTGTCTACCAGGACTTTCAATTCACCTAGGAACTTCTGATTGCAAGATTTATGTACAGCACTACCCATCCTATGCACTATTCACACAAATGTATCACAATAAACACACTAACACACCATACTTGCCTCTGTTGTGATTCCAACGTGGGTGCTGTTATGGGGATGATGAACTGCAAAATTACACTGTGTATGCGAACTGCAACAGCAAGTACAACACAGGCATGTGAGTAAAGGCAATGTGACACATATGAGGGAGACACACCACCAGGGCTACACAACACATACACACCTAGGCCATCTGACTCATTGCCTACACTGATGTTGCCAGGGAAGACGGTGCAATGCACAGACACCACACCTATTCCCAGTTGTAGTCAAGTAGCCCACAGGTGCAGTAAGCAAATGGCAGTCAAATGTGTGACCACAGACAACGCACATCACAAAGTGAAGCACAGGTTTATTACACAATTGCAACATGTCGTAACCACTACAGATGCAAGGTAATCCCACCTGGCAGCGGGCACACAGTCAACAACTATAGACGGAAGGAAGTCCATGGGTGTGGCGCACATCACCTGTAGGGACACAACAGCTACCACCCCGGAAGTGCAATCACGTCGTCGGTGGACACAGTTGACCAAACGAATCTGAAAGTACCCTGTGAAGGACAGAAATGACACACAGTCAAAAGCAATGGAGAACAGGACAGAACAGCAAAACTCATGCACAATACATGTTACAAGATACCCACCCAGAACCAAGTTAGCATGTCAACACTGTTGGGGAGTACAGCCCACCTGTAAGCACACATCGCAACACACATCCAGTCAAGTAGCCCATGGACACACTCCAACAGCACCAGAGCACCACCTACACATATCATGCCAACTCACATCATTGACATGACACCTCAGGATACTCACATTCAGCTAAAGAAGTTGGTGATGAGCTGTGTGCGGACATCACCCTCATCATCATCATCATCATCACTGGCATCGTGGTCCAGGCCAGGATCCTCCACAGGTGGCAGATGTTGGTCATTGTCATCCTGGATGAGAGGCAACTCCTTCCGCACTGCCAGGTTGTGGAGCATGCAGCAGACGATGATAATCTTGCACACTTTCGCAGGGGCATATGGGAGGGACCCTCCGGTCTTGTCCAGGCAGCGGAAGCGGATCTTCAGGAGACCAAATGTCCGCTCAATCACTCTCCTGGTCCGACCATGTGCCTCATTGTAGCGCATCTGGGCTGGTGTCACAGTGTTCCTGAGGGGTGTCAGCAACCACGGCATGTTGGGGTATCCCGAGTCACCTACGGACAGACAAGTGCACATTAGCTGACTTGGAAAAGTGGGCAGAATACTACAGATCAGATCACACACAATGGCACAAAGTCAGTACACACCGACAAGCCAGGCACGCTGGTTCTGCATCTGTGCCATCATCCTGGGGATGCGACTACTCCTCATCACAAAGGCATCGTGTGCTGAACCAGGGAGACGGGCACACACGTGTGTGATGGTCATATCTGCAAGACACACCACCAGTGCATTGACCGAGTGGTAGTGCTTGCGGTTCCTGTAGGCCTGCTCCTGGGCCTGTGGTGGTACCAAAGCCACATGTGTCCCATCAATGGAGCCAATGACATGCGGCATCCTCGGGCATAGAAGTCACTCTTCACGTCAGTGAGTCGTCGCAGTCTAGGGAAATAGATGTACCGGTTCAGGAATAGCAACATTGCCGCCAAAACATCACGGAGCACACGGCTCAACATGGTCTGTGACATCCCACCAGCAGTCGCCACAGTATGTTGGAAGGTACCGGTGGCAAAGAAGTGTAGGGCTGCCATCACCTTCACCTTGGGGGTCAGCGCTGTAGGATACGGCCGGCCTGGCTGCAAATGTGGGGCCAACTGCACTGCCAAATCCTCAATCGGCTGCCTGGTGAAGCGGTACCGTCGGATGCTGTCCCGTTCCACCATCGTTGCCAGGTCTGGGAATGGTCGATGGACAGCAGGAGCCCTGCAGTGCAGAGGAGAAGTAAGCAAGATTGTCAGTCAGCCCACATATGCGGCATTGAACACACTCAATATCCCAACATACATCATTATGAGGCACAACTACATGAAGTGTGCAGTTCCGTAAGGACATGTATGGTACATACATGGCCAACATCTGTCATCACGGTCCAACAAGTGGCATCAATAAGTCCCAGGTTGGCCCATTGGATATCATGAGGCCGTGTCACAGTTCCCATCTCCTGCTGCCGTGTCACAATCACCCCCCACAGTGACATGTGAGGACAGATGTGCCCCAGGCATCACAGCTCAACGACAGGTACATTCCCAGGGACCCTGTATTGCCACATGGACACTGGCATTACATGGAGTATCATGTATACACCACAGCAAAACAACTATGACCCCCACAGGTAGTGGTCCCACTTGCCACTGCAGGACAGACATGGACGTCTGTGACACACACACGCACAACATCAAAGTCCATGCACACACAACGTGGATGTGGAGACTGTCTCCCATTGTGCACATGAAATCAGAGACATTGTAAACACTACATGCACACAGACTGTGGAGGACCATCACTATTGTGCCACTGGGACACCCTGGCTCAAACATACCGTCCCACATGGGACTCACGGGGTATGTGACATGACATACACATACACCACCGTGAAATGTGACCGTGGCATATGCACAGATATGAACAGTTGCACATCACAGTGGTCATGTACATGTAGCACCCAGGATCCTGTCCCCATGAACACGTGCACAGCCTGGGGGTGGCTGCCCCCAGGTGACACCCACAGGACAACATGTACACCAACATACACACAATAGGAAATGCAGCCTTACATGCCTAACATACAGTTTGGACAGGCTGTCGTGTTGTAGGTGTGCCCCTCACTCCCTGGGAGCTATCTGTGGCTGGCATATGTCCATCTGAGACAGGCATGGTGACATATGCCAGTCACTTGTACAGGGATGCGTTGAACAGCAACGGACCGATCGGTGCACCCGGCCGGCCCATTGCATTCAATGTGTGCAGGTACGCGTTGTACCCCTGTACGCATTGATCAGCAATGGACCGATCGGTGCCCCCGGCCGGCCCATTGCATTCAATGTGTGCGGGTACGCGTTGTACCCCTGTACGCGTTGTACCGCAATGGACCGATCGGTGCCCCCGGCCGGCCCATTGCATTCAATGTGTGCGGGTACGCGTTGTGCCCCTGTACGCGTTGTACCGCAATGGACCGATAGGTGCCCCCGGCCGGCCCATTGCATTCAATGTGTGCGGGTACGCGTTGTACCCCTGTACGCGTTGTACCACAATGGACCGATCGGTGCCCCTGGCCGGCCCATTGCATTCAATGTGTACGGCTACGCGTTGTGCCCCTGTACGCGTTGTACCGCAATGGACCGATCGGTGCCCCCGGCCGGCCCATTGCATTCAATGTGTGCGGGTACGCGTTGTGCCCCTGTACGCGTTGTACCGCAATGGACCGATCGGTGCCCCCGGCCGGCCCATTGCATTCAATGTGTGCGGGTACGCGTTGTGCCCCTGTACGCGTTGTACCGCAATGGACCGATCGGTGCCCCCGGCCGGCCCATTGCATTCAATGTGTGCGGGTATGCGTTGTACCCCTGTACGTGTTGTACCGCAATGGACCGATCGGTGCCCCCGGCCGGCCCATTGCATTCAATGTGTGCGGGTACGCGTTGTACCCCTGTACGCGTTGTACCGCAATGGACCGATCGGTGCGCACCCATTGACAATGGCCTTGCCTGGCAACGGACGCGTTTTCGAAATTCGAACGAGTCGGTTGCTGGAAATTCAGTTGGTCACCCACAACAATGTTGCAAAATCATGTATGTCATGAAGTTGAAGATTTGAAGGATGCCGTGGGCGTGTATTGGTGCTGCCATTCCATGGATTGGCCAGATTCAGAAGATGCAAACGACTTGGACCTATCACTTTGGACACAAGGGACAGTATCTGCCTCTCCAGCACATATATATTGCTGGCTGTTCCCCTGAGAGCTCACTTGCCTGCACTACATGCTCCAGGACGACATCTGCCACTGCACTGCTGCTGTCTCTGCCCCTCTGGACCCTGCAATGGCACGTACTGTGGAGAGAGCCCCAGCCTTCAGCCTTGAGGAGAACCAGGCCCTGCTGGACAGCCTACTTCCACAGTACAGCAAGCTGTATGGGACACCAGGGGAGCAGGTGAGTGTTCTGTGCACTGCCTTTCTGAATGTGCATTTTGTCTGACTAGCAAGGCTGAAAGTCTGCACGCCACTGGCTAGCAGGCTCACTGAGTAGTTGTCACCCCCCATAGTGTGTAGTGACATGCACTGGACAGGTATGGTGCAGTGACAGTGCATTTGAACAAGGTTTTACTCCCATGTAGTGACGTCTGGCAAACTGTCCATGGGCAGCGTTGCACTGCCTGTGTACATCATGTGCCCCTGTGAATGAGACATGTATATACAACTGTGTCATGCACGGATATGTTGCATGTGTAGTAATGGCCTTTTCACTTTGTCATCCTGACAGGTTAATGCCCATCGGAAGCAGGAGATCTGGAAGGACATCGTCCGGGCTGTCCGGTCCGTGGGGGTCTACAAGCGCCGGATCCGCAACTGCCAGAAGAGGTGGCAGGACCTTCGGGGCTGGACCCGGAGGATTGCACGGGTCCAGCTGAAGCTGTCGCCTCCTCGCAGGAGGTGCGGAACACGGACCCTGACCCCCACATGCTCCAGATCCTGGCGGTGGTGTTTCCAGACCTGGATGGGCAGCTGAAGGCCAGACAGCAGCAAGGAGGGGGTGAGTCAAAGACTGCACTGTGAACTCTGTATTACATGCTTTGTGCCCTTCTCTGGCCTGGTTCAACTGCCACAGTACAGCAGTCATGTTGTCCAGGAGCCATGTCCCTCTATTGTGCACTGCCCACTCCTCATCTGATACCCAGGTGTGGCCCTTACATTCAGGGAATTGTGTCACTTGGGACTGTGTCCTTGCAGTTTGCTTCACTAAAGGTGGGGGACAGCATCTGTTTCCCTAACTCTGTTGTGGGCATCATGGGTGTGTCCATTGTTCACACAACGCCTGTGTTCGGACATGTAATCTGCGTGTTGCTTAGATATGCGGTCCACTTGCTGAGCTGAGCCACCACATGTGCCTGGGGTATGTGGCACACGCCCATGCAGCGGGTGGGAACAATGTTTGGGCCCCAGGAGTGTGCAGATTACGTGTGTCACACATACATAGCCAGCTATCCACTGTCCAGGGCTCATCCCTCATTCATGTGGGGCAGGACAGTCATGCCTACTCCAGGCCATGCAATGCACTCTGTACTCCCACTCCCGTGTATCAGCTGACACATTGTGCGCAGTGATTTGACCCCTCGGGTGTCTGCCTCCGTGTCAGTGTGCTGTGGATTAGTTGCCAGGACTGCTGGGGTGTTTCTCGGTAGGGGCTCAGCATGCCACTGGAGATGTGACCATAGGAGACGATACTTGTGTGACACATAGGTGTTTGATCAGCTGCCCGTGCAGACTGGGGTATGCGAATGTGAAGTTCAGGCAGCTGTTCCCCATTCACAGCAGATTGTGAGGGGCTCAGGTTCAGAGGGTAGTGTCACAGGTCTCCCATATGTCCAATCGGTATGACCTGGACAGATGAGGGTTAAGATGATGTGTTGTGTGGGGGATGTACATGTGCACTTGTGCAGCTCCAGGACTTGCATTCCCCATGACCTACTATTGTGACACAGTGCAGAGTGTTGTTGTCTGGCTGCCAAGTCATACATCACTGAGACAGTGATGTATGACTTAGCAGTCATGCCTCCGCCATGGCATGTGTCTACTTATTGGTGATCCTGCAGTGGAGTGACATGTGCTACATGCACACCATTGTGGCGATGGCTATCAGGACATGGGTGCATCATGGTGTCTGTCGCTGGTATGCATCACATGCATATCCTATTTGACTCTGGGCGTCCCTTTTATCCGGAAACCTGTACTGACTCAGTGGCAAGAGTTGTGATGTGTGCATGTCCACATGCTACACCGTGTCCTCTGCACTGTCCAACTACTGTGTAGTTGGTGCATGTGTCCACACTGGGGTGTTGCTATCCAACAGACACCAGACAGATGGGTGCAAGGCCATGTTGGATGTGAGTGCCATGGTTGGCATCAGACTGACAATTGGCTTCTCCTGTTCAGTTAGGGCACTTTTATCAATGTACAACTAATGATGCCAGGGCTTGCTCTGTAATGTGCTGTGCTCACAGTGGTGTGTGCGTTTGGTGCAGGTGACTGATGTCTGTCTGTTTCCCCATTGTTTGCCGATACATCCACGGCCACGGAAGGGGACAGCTCCACGGACCAGGAGGAGCCGGAGAGCCAGACTGGGTCAGCAGCCGAGGAGTGGTCGGAGGGACCCAGTGGCACGGAGGGCGAGGGGAGCCACACCGAGGAGTCCTCAGCACCATCCACCTCAGCTGAGGACCAGAGCAACTCAGAGGATGACTCCCTTATGGAGGCGGGTGTCAGCAGCCACCACACCCCAGCTAGTGTTGCTGTCCCCGCCACCACCAGCACCACCACCGCCCTCCCATCGGCTCCCATTCCCCAGGTCCGTGGAGGCTCCCATGTTCAGGAGCGTGTCTCCTTTGGTCCAGGCACCGCACCCCCTGCCCCTGTGTCCCCTGCTGCCCTGAGTGAGGAGACTGTGTACCTCCTTCGCCAGCTCCATGTAGGGCAGACAGCCATGCTGAGTGTCCTCCATGCGCACACCGCTCTGTTGACTCAGCTGGTGTCGTTCATGGAGGGCATCTCATCGGGCATGTCTGACCTACAGAGGGGCAATAGGTCCATGGACTCCTCCCTGACGGCAGCAGTGTCCCTCCTCAGACAGTCCCTCACCCCTCCTGCCTCTGCTCCATCCACACTCCCCAGCACCTTACCCGTCCCAAGCACACACACACCGGCACAGGCACACACCAGCACACACACATCCAGCACACAGACACACACGCCACAAACAAAATGCACACGCACGCACAGTCAGGGGACTGAAACCAGACTCACAGGGGATGGGGCCCTGGAACACACACACGCATCCACGAGCACTGCGCAGTCCTCAGTTGCCTCTCCCTCCAAAACACCCTCCCTTGCCTCACCTGCAACCCCAAAGACCCAGCGCCTCTTCCTCAGTGACCTCGGCCTCTTCCCCTCCGATCCAGCTGATACAGCATTCAGGGGGAAGAGGAAGCCCACCCACACGGAGCAGAGTGCCCCTCGCCCCTGGACACCCTCCCCCAGGCGCAGACAAACTGAGGCCCCCACCCGCAAGTCCCCCCGGAGTCGTAAGAGCAAGACCCCGCCGCCGCCCTGCAGCTCAGGCACCAGGTCTCCTTCCTCCATCCCGCAGGCCCCCACTCCACAGGTGCCCCCACCACACCCTGCCCCAGGTTCCCCCACCCACAGATATACCATCCGCAAGAGGATCCGGCCTTCTCCCCCTGCCACTTGCTCTCTCGGCACCACACCCCCCGCTGCGCTTGTCTGTGCCACTGATGTGGTGAGGGTGTCCTCCCCCTCTGTCCAGCCCACCTTACCTGTTCCCCATTCTCCTCCCCTGGTGGTAGGCACTGCAGTGGACCACTACCACCCTGTCTGACTTGGGCACTGCAGTGGCGGACCTGTCCACTCCATCTGCAGGGTCCACTGCAGTCGTGCCGGCACCCACAACATCTGAGTCATGCCCCCCAGTTGTGCCGGCACACACCATGTCAGACACCTCCACTGCAGTTGTCAGTGGCTCTCCAGCACCCACCACCCCTTCCCTGCTTCCTCCTGGTGAGCCCTGATCCTGTCCCTGCGGTGCCTGGCCTGCCCCCCGGTTGCCCCTCCTAGTGGATTGTCCCTGGTTTTGTGCAGGCATGCGTAGGGTGACATCTGCCACTGTCACCCAGTTTGGACTTTGACAATGGACTGGCCATTGGCCTTTGTGTTTTTTCTGGACTTTGTTTTCATTACACACATATGCTGAATAAAGCAACTTTCTGTTCTCTAGTGCTTATGCTTCTGATGTACATGTTGTTGATGATGCTAACCATGCCCTTGCTGCAGTGATGGTGATATTTGGTCTCATGATAATGAAGTGTTACTGTGCAGGAACCCATGTGGTCCAGGGGGAATGTGTCCTATCCTGTGGTGTATCCATGTCATCCATAGCAGCATCTGAGGGTGTCATGTGTTCAGTATTTGGCAATGGGATTTCCTACTTAGATTAGTTATTTCACATCTGTGGCTTCCACCCCTGCACATCTGTTGTGCCTGCCATTGTTCAATTCATCTACTTCCCTGACCGTGTGGCCATCTCCACTGGACATGCAGGTTTGGGTATCAATGGGGAAGGACTCATCCGTGTTGTCAGTGCAACATTGCTATACAAGTGTGTTGGATCTGTGCTGATGATTACGTTGGCACTTCCATGACCAGGCTGATGTGACGGGAGCCCTCATTTGGTGCTAATTGTTGATTGTGTGACCAAGTGCTCAGCTGACATGATGGGGCCCTACTGAGGCAACATATGGCACAGCTTTCCTCACACAGGAGTGGAGTCCCCTCATGGCAGTGTGTACTCCTGTGACATTGCCTGCGCCCAAGGTGTGTATTGTATGTGCATGTCTGTGTGTTCACTTCCGTTTAGCTGTGCATGCTGTGATCCCTAGTGTTGTACCTGTTTGTGATGCTTGCTGAGTTGACCTATGTTCCCCCAAAGTCTTCTCCCTGGGTTCTCTGTGATGTGGGTGCATGGCACATTACTGGTCGTCAGGGTGTCACCCATAGGTGTGTTTGCTGTCAGGGCTGAGTTTGTGTGCAGACGCAGATGGGTCACAGTCAGGTTTCCCCTTGGCACTTGTTGTTTGCCCCTGTCATGTGATTTCCAGTTTGTGTTATCTTTCAGTGATTGTGACACGTTGTGTGTGTGACTGCTGGCACTCCTCAGGGTCCGGGCTGCAATGTTGGTTGTTGTCTATGTGTGTTCTTTGTGGGTGATCTTGGCTTCTTCATTGGTGTGTGACTGTGGCTGGGATCCCATTGGTTGGTGTGGTATTGCCGTCATGTCCATGTACAGCGTAGTGTGCAGTGTGTCAGACATTCAGGAGTCTTGTTGAGTGGCCATGTGTGATGTGTTTCTGCACCTTGGTTCCCACCCACCACCCTGGAATAGTCATGGGTGCATGTGCAATGTCACCAGTGCATGTGTGCTTCACTGCTGCACATTGTTGGAGGTCGAGGGGTGTGGTGTTGAGTGTGTGCAGATGAGAGTTGTTGCCCGGCTAGGCCCCTGCCTCCATGTTGGCCTTGGCTTACTGGCCATGCTGATTGATTTGTGCTTGTGTAGGTGTGATGGTAGTTTGTTGCTCAGGACACATGACTGTGGTTCACAGTGTGAACGACATTTAGCTTTGTCATCACAGTGGGATTGTAATGCAGCCCAGGGTCACCACATTGTGGGGGCCCTGGGGGTAGTGCTGTGGTGTGTCTGTGTCTTGCTGTGTCAGTTGCTGTTCCTACGTGCCTGTGTGACGTGTGATTTGTGCTCCCTCTCATCTGACAATGCCTGCTTGCCCACATAGGGGATTTGGATCCATGAGTTACCTTTGTGTGGCACTGTATGCACATCTGTATGATTGTTATTCAGGTCTCCTCATGTGTTGTGTGGTTGCCTGGGGACACTGGCACCCCCCCTCACCTGTTGTGTATGATGTGCAGTGTGGGTCTGCCTGTTTGTGTTTGTGCATCTGCACCACTGCATTGGCATATCTTGGGTGTGCCATTGGCTGTATGTAGTTTGGTGGGTTTCCCCTGCTGTACCTGGGGCTCCTAGGTCTTCGGTCAGCACAATGATCATGGTTAGTGTGTCCCATTGCTGCCATGGTATGGTATCTGTTCACCTCACATCTACAGTCTCCACAGGGTATCTGCATTTGTGTGCCCATTGGTGCAAATATGTGGGTCTGCATTCTGATGGTCACTTCTGTCATTGTGTCATTGATGAATGTTGACAGTGTCAGCCCCCATGGGTGTTGTTTGTCTGCACATGGCCAAAGGTATGTCTTATTTGCACTGCAGTATTTGGCTCCCCCAATTTATGTTGCAATGGGACACATGCACTACTTTGCCACTGATGTGTTTTTTGTTCTGTGACCAGGAATCATCCATGCAGTTTGGCAGTTGCAGCTCTTTCTTTGTCAACACTTACCTTTTGGTCACTGTGATGATGGGGGTTTGGACCCCATTGCCACAATGTTCAAAATGTGCTTCAGCTATGGACCCCACACTTACCTTTTGGTCACTGTGGTGATGGGGCGTTAGACCCCATTGCCACAATGTTCAATATGTGCTTCAGCTATGGACCCCACACTTACATTTTGGTCACTGTGGTGATGGGGCGTTAGACCCCATTGCCACAATGTTCAAAATGTGCTTCGGCTATGGACCCCACACTTACATTTTGGTCACTGTGGTGATGGGGCGTTAGACCCCATTGCCACAATGTTCAGAATGTGCTTCAGCTATGGACCCCACACTTACCTTTTGGTCACTGTGATGATGGGGGTTTGGACCCCATTGCCACAATGGTCATGGCCTGCTTGCATTGTGGGGGCCACACACATATATGTGTGGCACATGTGCTAGGGGTCACATTGTATGTTCAAAGTCAAGTTCAGTGTTGTAGGCATTTGACACAGTCTACACACGCTTGTCATGGTGTTGGGGGATGTCTTTTTCTTGCATTCCCTAGGTTGTGGTGTGCTGGTTGTGTCATGCATTGTCCATCGTATTAGTGGGGGTGGTAGTGGTGGTAGGCATCCAGCCCCCCCTGGGTGTGGGTGGTAGTAGTGGTAGGCATCCAGCCCCCCCTGGGTGAGGGTGGTAGTAGTGGTAGGCATCCAGCCCCCCCTGGGTAAGGGTGGTAGTAGTGGTAGGCATCTGGCACCCCCCTGGCTAAAGGTGGTAGTAGTGGTAGGCATCTTGCACAACCCTGGCTAAGGGTGGTAGTAGTGGTAGGCATCCAGCCCCCCCTGGGTAAGGGTGGTAGTAGTGGTAGGCATCTGGCACCCCCATGGCTAAGGGTGGTAGTGGTGGTGGGCATCTTGCACAACCCTGGCTAAGGGTGGTAGTAGTGGTAGGCATCCAGCCCCCCCCTGGGTGAGGGTGGTAGTAGTGGTAGGCATCCAGCCCCCCCTGGGTGAGGGTGGTAGTAGTGGTAGGCATCCAGCCCCCCCTGGGTGAGGGTGGTAGTTGTGGTAGGCATCCAGCCCCCCCTGGCTAAGGGTGGTAGTAGTGGTAGGCATCCAGCCCCCCCTGGGTGAGGGCGGTAGTAGTGGTAGGCATCCAGCCCCCCCTGGGTGAGGGTGGTAGTAGTGGTAGGCATCTGGCACCCCCATGGCTAAGGGTGGTAGTGGTGGTGGGCATCTGGCACCACCCTGGCTGAGGGTGGTAGTAGTGGTAGGCATCCAGCCCCCCTGGGTGAGGGTGGTAGTAGTGGTAGGCATCCAGCCCCCCAGGGTAAGGGTGGTAGTAGTGGTAGGCATCTGGCACCCCCTGACTAAGGGTGGTAGTAGTGGTAGGCATCCAGCCCCCTGGGTAAGGGTGGTAGTAGTGGTGGGCATCTGGCACCCCCTGGCTAAGGGTGGTAGTAGTGGTAGGCATCCAGCCCCCCTGGGTGAGGGTGGTAGTAGTGGTAGGCATCCAGCCCCCCTGGGTGAGGGTGGTAGTAGTGGTAGGCATCTGGCACCCCCTGGCTAAGGGTGGTAGTAGTGGTAGGCATCCAGCCCCCTGGGTAAGGGTGGTAGTAGTGGTAGGCATCCGGCCCCCCTGGGTAGGGGTGGTAGTAGTGGTAGGCATCCAGCCCCCCTGGGTGAGGGTGGTAGTAGTGGTAGGCATCCAGCCCCCCTGGGTGAGGGTGGTAGTAGTGGTAGGCATCTGGCACCCCCCTGGCTAAGGGTGGTAGTAGTGGTAGGCATCCAGCCCCCCTGGGTAAGGGTGGTAGTAGTGGTAGGCATCCGGCCCCCCTGGGTAGGGGTGGTGGTGCGCATTCAGGCCCCTGTGTGCATATGTGGCATTGGTGATGGGCATCCCGCCCCTATGGTGCTGCTGTTGCTGGTGTAAGTATATTCTGCATCCCTCTGTGTGTGTGTGATGTGTCGTGTACGTGTTGTATGTGTTTTGTGGTTGGTGTCTGACTTACCTTCTGCGCCGTACGCGTCCGTGCCTGTTCCGGTAGTAAATGTAGAATATTGGTATGATTGGGACGAAGGGATTCATGGTTGGTTCGTGTCGTTCGTCCTTCTCGTTGCTTCGCGTCGTCCTCGTCGCTTTGCGTCGTCCTCGTCGCTGGCGTGTTCGTCTCGTAGCCGTGGATTGTGTTGTGGCGCGAATCGGAGCTTATGTGCGCCTCTCCCGGATGCTTTGACGTGCCGTGCATAGCGACGGGTTCGGCGCGTACGGGAAGCGCATCGTACTTGTTCGGCCGGAGGGAGCTGCATTTTCCCTTCCGTGCGACTCGATTCTGCGTTTCCGGGTTCGCCTCGGTCAGAGAACAGGACCTGGATTGGGTGAGTACGGCTCGGCCGGATTCTGTGCTGTTGTGCGCATCGTACTTACTCGTTCGGTGTGCTGTACGGATCGGTCGGGAAACAGGCATTCGCATGGCTTTTTTCCCGACCGAATGGTATTGGGTGCGCCTCCGACCGAGATCGGAATCGGCCCCTTAGTTGTGGTACGTGCTTTTCTTAGGGACTGAAGTCTTTTAACTTAGATGCTCATGATGCACTACCGTGATAAATTGCGACTATATTATAATGGAGTGAGCCTTTGCTTCGATGATAGTTTCAACATTATGGATTGATAGCTTTTGTTTTTTACTTTAAGGAACCTGGCCTATTTAGGCTTGTGTCGCGTTTGAAGATTTTAACATATGCTCTAAGGACTTTTTATCTTATGGTAAGTTTGTAGAGTCTAGATTCTGGTCACTATGCGGTGTGGTGATTATGGGGTGGACTATATATTTTTCTATCACTATATCTTTTCACGTTTTTGTTTTTGTGAGCACGTACACACAAAGGGTGTCTTTTATCTTTATGTTTTTTTTCATCTTGGCCCTGTCTGACTAGATTTTGATCCAGATGTTAGCCTTGCTACTATGGATATCTGGCTGCCTGCTAATTTGGGGAATTTTTGCATATTGGTGACTAGCTTAATTTAAGATTTGGTTTAATGTGATGTATTAACCGTGCAAATGTAGGGTGGTTTATGATATACTAAGGTTACCTTATATCTGTTTTAGCCCTGATGAAGTCTCTGGCTGATTTGCCTGATAGACGAAACACGTGTTGGCAATCTTGTGGCAATCCTGTGGCTTGGACAACATATATCAAGAACTGTGGTCACTGAGGATGCTTTGAACTTGGAATAAAATGAAAATTTGACTTCAACGGAGATTTGTTAATTTATATGTGCTTTTACTGTATACATTTGTTGCTCAGGCTCTCAATTGTTAATCACTTATAACATGACATGGCACAGGGAATGTGTGCTCAGAGTGAGAGTTCCTCAAATCAGCAGTGTAACTGTACCACTGCTAAACCACATTATGTCCATATCACCATTGCATGCAGTCATGGATCTGGGGAATAAGGCTATTCACCCCATTGACATAAAGTCATTATGCTAGGCAGTGTATCACACATTTACATGACCCATTCTCAGAACAACATGTATTATGTTTGGCTTTAATAGAGCTGCACCAGTGTCTATGGTGCCATCCTCCCCACATACTCAAGTGCAAAAACTTCTACGTCATGTTTGGCCCATGCTGATAGCAAAATCTGAATGCATTAACATTGGCTTGCACTCACAGGTGCATACTACAGTACAGTGACATAATGTGAGCATTCTGAGCACTCTAAAACCTTTACTCATACACTTACCAGTACCTCTGGAGCACCATATAGCCGCCCGTACTGGCCAAGGACCTCGTCCACCAGGACCTCCAGCTCCTCTGTGGTGAAGGGACGGGCCCTGATGTTCTCTGCATGAGCCATGATTGGGTACAGAGATGAGGTACAGCAGCAGTTGGTGGTGATGAATGGCAGGCAGCAGTGTCTGTATGCGAGTGACAGGTGTGGCTATCTCACAGACATTGATAGGCCCCTAGGGTTGTTCCAGTGGTACTATACTGATACAATTGGTCCGCCTGGTTAGCATCTTTCAATTGTGGCCAATGCCTGTCACCGCAGTGGTGGTGCACGCCTACCGCGATGTTTAAACTGAAAGGCACTACTGCGATGGCGGTTCCCATTGGCTGCAATTACATTCGCATAGGCGGTGTCCCACCGCAGGGGTCAGAATGTCTTTATCGTAATCCTGCATCATTCAATTGTGGCCAATGCCTGTCACTGCAGTGGCGGAGCACGCCTACTGCGATGTTTAAACTGAAATGCACTACCGCGATGGCGGTACCCATTGGCTGCAATGACATTCGCATAGGCTGTGTCACACTGCGGGGGTCAGGATGTCTCTATCGCAATCCTGCATCATTCAAGTGTGGCCACTGCCTGTCACCGCAGTGGCGGAGCACGCCTACCGCGATGTTTAAACTGAAAGGCACTACCGCGATGGCGGTTCCCATTGGCTGCAATGACATTCGCATAGGCAGTGTCACACCACGGGGGTCAGGATGTCTCTACCGCAATCCTACATCATTCAATTGTGGCCAATGCCTGTCACTGCAGTGGCGGAGCATGCCTACCACGCCTGTAAACACATTGTGCATTAACATTCTCGCTTTGTGAATTGCATCACTGATCACAACACATTTACCAAAACTAATTTCAGCTCGTTATAAATTGAATTGAGAGTGTGACATTTAACTTAAGTATGCCCACACATGTCATGGCAGTACATGTGATTAAATGCATTGGTATGTCCGTACTCACATGTCAAATTTCATCCATGTGGGCATGTATACAGATTTCATGTTGAATTGGCTATCATTTTTGTGAACATGCCAATGTGTGTAATGCAAACTCCTCCCACAGTCATGATGGACTGACCCCATAATGTGCATATTTGTCTGTGCACAGTGCTGTATTTATATTGATAGTTGTCCAGCTTACACTCACTGGGCTCATTTTGTAATGATGTTGTGCTTAGTGTGACTAAAGCTTGAGGTTGTGCAGTAACAGCAGCTACATACAACTCAGCATTGATGCTGTTAGCCACATGTGCTGTGGGACAGCTACACACAGGGCTGGGGACACATGATGTAGCAGTGTACCATATAACATACACATAGTCAGATTAGATTTGACAGTAGTTATTATGTACATCCTGGCTACATGAATGACTACAGGAGATCAAGGTGTCTATGCATGTCACTTGTGCATTAAGCTGTGTTTACGGTCTTGTCAATGTTGTGGTTGTGTTAGTCATTATGTAAGCTGTTACCCACATCTCATCTCTGACTCATTTTTACATGTGTCCCCTGCCAGAATATGTAGGAGACGACCACCTGTGTATCGGCCTTTCCCAGAGCTGGAGACAATGGAGGATACCGACATCATTAGGAAATTCCGTCTGAATCGCTTTACCCTTCAAGAGCTATGTGCTCAGTTGGAGTCCCATTTGAGGCCTCACAGAACATATCCAACAGCTTTGACACCAACTGTAAAGGTGATGGTCCCCCTGCATTTCTTTGCCACTGGGTCGTTTCAGTACATGGTGGCCATTGCAGGATGTCTCAACCTATGTTCAGCATGGTGTTGCGTGATGTCCTGCCCGCATTGTTGACCTACAAGGGCAGCTACATTCACTTTCCAAGGAGACATGAATTGGCAGATGTGAAGGGGTAGTTTTATGACCTCTGTCACATACCTATTGTTGTTGGAGCCATTGACTGCACACATATTGGCCTTGTTCCACCACAGGCACGTGAGTACATCTATCGTAACAGGGAGCATTACAATTCAATAAATGTGCAAGTGGTATGCCAAGCGTATCTGATTATCTCCCATGTACGTGCCAAATTTCCGGGTTCTGCACATGACTCCTACATACTGCGTAACAGCATCATCCCACAATTGATGGAAAATCTGCATCCGGAGCGTGCGTGGCTTGTTGGTGAGTGAGCTGTGTCAAGTAGTGTGCTGTATGTGTGACATTCTGGTCTCCTCAAATATTTCCATTACAAACTTGGTCTATGTTTCTCACAACTAGGTGACTCTGCGTATCCCAACTGGCCTTGGTTGATAAGCCCACTGAGGAATCCAATGCCACAGGGGAAGTACGCTTTATTTATGTCCATGGGAGGACACGTCGTGTAGTGGAGTGTGCTTTTGGACTTCTGAAGGCTAGATTTTGGTGTCTGGACAAGAGTGGTGGTGCACTACTCTACTCTCCCCAAAAGGTGTGTCAGATCATAGTCGCATGCTGCATGCTCCACAACCTGGCCTTGCGCAAAGAGATCCCCCTGATTCTGGACGATGATGATCAGCAGATACTCCCCGCTGCAAATCCACCCATGCCCAGTGATGATGATAGTGGTGATGAGGAAGGTCTTGACCTGCGTCAACAGCTCATCGCCAACTACTTCCCTTGAGTGTGTTACCATTAAGCAACTATGACTGTGTCTGTTTGCTTTGTTGTTAATGCCGAAGCATAGATGATTTGTTGGGATGCTGGCTGTTGCTGGCACACTGCTAAGGGCTAATGTGTGTGGCACAGTGTTTTTGTTTCCACTAACCTCATGTCTATGTTGATGGTGTTGGTCAGTGTTATGTGGGATAAATATTGTACGGTGTTGACTAGTGGTATGTTGTTCCTGTAATGCCAAAAGAACAATTAATGGACAGAATGCAGAACAATGTCATACATTCACCCCAGTACAGAGATCTGGTCCTAAATCCATCGTTTTTTTGCTCACCATGCCATTCCAGTTTGAACCCAGCCATATGCAAATCAGTCTTGACCCTGTGCCCAATGGGAACAGTCCAGCCCGAACTGCAGGGCCAAGTGCTCCCTGGACTAGAACCAAGCATCCTAGTACCGGTTTCGGGGTTTCACCCCTCATCTGCCAGGATATCTTGACTCCAGTGGCATGGAGAGCACGGGACCCACGTCTGGGCATACCCGTCCCACTCGGGGTGACAAATGCAAAAAGAACAATTGATGGACATAATGCAGAACAATATCATACATTCACCCCAGTACAGAGATATGGGCCTAAATCCATCGTTCTTTTGCTCACCATGCCATTCCAGATTGAACCCAGCCATAAGCAAATCAGTCTTGACCCTGTGCCCAATGGGAACAGTCCAGCCCTAACTGCCAGGCCAAGTCCTCCCTGGACTGGAACCAAGCATCCTAGGACTGGTTTCGGGGTTTCACCCCTCATCAGCCAGGATAGCTTGACTCCAGTGGCATGGAGAGCACGGGACCCACGTCTGGGCATACCCGTCACACTCGGGGTGACAAATGCAAAAAGAGCAATTGATGGGCAGAATGCAGAACAATGTCATACATTTACCCCACTACAGAGATCTGGGCCTAAATCCATTGTTTTTTTGCTCACCATGCCATTCCAGTTTGAACCCAGCCATATGCAAATCAGTCTTGACCCTGTGCCCAATGGGAACAGTCCAGCCCGAACTGCCAGGCCAAGTCCTCCCTGAACTGGAACCAAACATCCTAGGACCGGTTTCGGGGTTTCACCCCTCATCAGTCAGGATAGCTTGACTCCAGTGGCATGGAGAGAACGGGACCAACGTCTGGGCATACCCGTCTGACTCGGGGTGACAAATGCAAAAAGAACAACCGGTCCCAGGATGCTTGTTTCCGGTCCAGGGAGGACCTGGCTTGGCAGTTCGGGCTGGACTGTTCCCACAAGGAACAGGGTCAAGACTGATTTGCGTATGGCTGGGTCCAAACTGGGGTGGTGTGGTGAGCAAAAGAATGATGGATTAACCCAGATCCTTGTGACTGGGGTGAATGTTTGCATTGTCCAGCATTCCGTCCATCAATTGTTTCTTTTGCATATGTTGCCCTAAGTGGGAAGGGTAAACCCAGACGTGGGTCCCATGCTCACTACACCACTGGAATCAAGCTAGCCTGGCTGATGAAGCGTGATGCCTTGAAACCGGTCCCAGGCTGCTTGTTTCTGGTCCAGAGAGGACCTGGCTTGGCAGTTTGGGCTGGACTGTTCCCACAAGGAACATGGTCATGACTGATTTGCATATGGCTTGGTCCAAACTGGGGTGGTGCGGTGAGCAAAAGAATGATGGATTAAACCCAGATCCTTGCGACTGGGGGTGAATGTTTGCATTGTCCAGCTTTCCGTCCATCAATTGTTTCTGTTGCTGTAATGCCATCATATGACAACTCAATGTCATCTTCTTGTGTCTTTCTAGGTTCCTCCGTCCCATCAATATCTCGTCACAATCAAAGCTTGTGGTACATTGGAATCAGAGTTTACATTGTACATACTGTGATGAACATGGAACTGACACAAAGGCATATGTGTGTAAATTGTGTTTATTTTCTATTAGATTGTGTTACATTTAAAGTGAATGAAAAGTTAGTTGTGCATACTGAGTGTATGAGTTGTCAGTGATGGTAACAGAGACAAATAGATTAGTTACCACAATAATGGAATTGCACAGTCCAGCAAACTCCTGCCATCAGCATGGCAATGTGGGATTGGATAATCAACAAAGTCAATGTTCAGTGCAACACTGGTGACATCATGGCTGGCTCAGTGACTTGGCTTTGGTTGGTGCTTTGCCATGGGATCCTCCTGTGGTGTTTCTCGGATGTCCCCTCTTGCGTTTGCAGGGGGTGCCTCTGCTGCAGGCTCAGAGAAGTCTGAGGAGTCATTGTCTTGCAGCTCACCCCACTCTGTGGCTGCAGCTGAGGTGGTGGGAGTATCAGCAGGCTGGCCACAGGAGGGTGGGTGAGCTGTCATTTGAGCAGCATGTATGTCCCTCAGAACACCCACAATCTGGCTTATGAGATCTACAAGTTGTTCCATTCATGTGTCCATGGACCTCTGCAGCAGGCAGAGCTCACGTAGTTCCTCCACAACCTGGCCCATCTGTCCCTGGTTCTGTTGGTATGCACCAAGGACTCTTGTGAAGGTGGCCAAGGCTTCTGTCTCAGTGTCCGCATGTGATTGTCCCCTAGTTGCCCTCCCACCTGCCCTGCTGACACAGACCTGTGACGTTGGCTGTACACGCACCCGCACACTGTCCCCAGCATCCTGGGCTTATGTGGTGGTGTTGGTAACCACTGAGCCAGGTACAATGTTGCAGGCAGCGGTGGTGATGGTGGAGGTGGCTGCAGCACAGGTTGTTGTAGCAGGGGTCAGCCTAGTTGTTGTCGCTGCTGTGTTGATAGTTGTGGTGGTGGGGACAATGTGGCCCTGAAACGGAGTGCGCCCTGGCAGTTCTGAGGGGCCAGGTTGTTGCTCCTCATCCGAGAAACGTAGAGAATCAGCATCAGAGAGTTCACGTTCCAGGGGGGGAGACTGGCTTTGCTGGTTGGTGGTGTTCTCACCAGCTGTTGATTGTGAATCTCCTGTTGAACAGAGGTTAGATTGTCAGTTAAGTACACTCCACAACCTTGGTGACCCAGTTTTGGATGTTTTATTTGATACGCCAAACTTCTTACATTGCACTCACTTGGTATTGGCAAAAGATTATCAGCTGCATGACATGATGTAGAGGTACATACATTACTTGTTATTAGTGTGACATGTAAATACCAACCATTTGACATGTACAGATAGTGTGTTTACAAGGACAAGTCATCATCTACCAACTTGGTGCAAATCCACCTTGGTTTATGCTGGGATATTGCAGACTTTTCGGAGAATCTGTTTCAGGTATGCCAAAACTTCCTAATTTCAGTTGGTCATTTTTGTTTGAAATCATGTGGTTTTGTTTGTTTGACAGATTGTCCATGCATGTGTTGTGTTCATATGAGCCTTCATGCTTTGAAACAATGGGACTTACACATTGCATTGTGTGCTTTGCATGATTGGGCCCTGAATGTATTTGCATGGGACTTTGTGATTCAAAGTGTGATTTATGTGACATTTACATGGGCTTAGCTGTGTGCGCACTGGATGTGACATATGGATCTGTACAGTGTTGGCTAACAAGTTACGGATGTGGTGGTCATATGGCTTCATGCACTTTGAAGAGGATGACAAGGTGCATGCGCTGACTACCTACCTGTTAGGTGGCACTGTGGAGGGCAATGGCTGCCACATGGTTCCGGGTGGGGGGAACGTTCCATCCTGCTCAGCTATGGGACAAGGGTGCCTGGTGGGAGTTGTAGTGCTGGCTGCCTGTCCACAACCCCCCTCCCTGTTGAGAAGGCTACCTACATGTAAGGTGAAGCATAGCATTGAAATGGCTGCCACATGGTTCTGGGTGGGGGGAGTGTTCCATCCTGCTCAGTTGTGGGACAAGTGGGCCTGGTGGGAGTTGTAGTGCTGGCTGCCTGTCCACACCCCCCCTCCCTGTTGAGAAGGCTTCCTCCCTGTGAAGTGGAGCAGAGGAAGGTAATAGTTTACACATGGCTCTTGGGTGAGGGGAGAGTTACATCCTGCTCAGCTGTGAGACAAGGGGGCCTGGTGGGAGTTGTAGTGCTGGCTACCTGTACACATCCCCCCATGGACATATTGCTAGCTACCCTTGAGGTGAATCAGAGGAAGGAAATGGTAGATATGTGAGACATGTGTTGGGAAGAGTGTGTTGTACATAAGTGCATTTAGGTCTAGAAAGTGTAGCTTTATAGTAGTGCAAGACA
This sequence comes from Calotriton arnoldi, assembly GCA_963921515.1. Classification (NCBI taxonomy): domain Eukaryota; kingdom Metazoa; phylum Chordata; class Amphibia; order Caudata; family Salamandridae; genus Calotriton; species Calotriton arnoldi. The sequence continues at coordinate 92,723 of CAWUFW010018754.1, read as the reverse complement.
GTACATGGCAGTGTGATGGGATACATTTGTTGGTACTTACCAGTCTCCACTCCCCCAGCTATTCGTGTGAGACTATCTGAATGCAGTATGGCAAGCACCTTCTCCTCCCATTCAGTGAATGTTAGTGATGGAATAGGAGGGCCACCGCCAGTCCTCTGAGCCGCCTCATGGTTCCTGTTGGCACGGTATTTCACCCTGGTCTTTAGGTCATGCCACCTCTTCTTGATGTCACGCAGTGTGCGCAGGGTGGTCCCTACTGCATTGACTTTGTTGACTACCCTTTCTCACATTTGATTTTTTCTGACTAGGGGGGGTCTGTTGGACCATGCTTCCAAATAAATGTGGTTCTACTCTGATTATCTTTTCTACCATCACTGACAACTCATTTTCTGTGAGTTTAGGCATTTTGTTCTGTGACATGGTGTGTGATGTGCAAATAAGTGACAAGTGCAGGTAGGAAGATGGTGGTGGAGATGTGTGAGGTGTGTGTTGGAAGTGTTGGTGTGGGTGGTTGTGATGGCGTGTTGTGTGATGATTTACCTCTCCTTTCAGCTGTGGTGTCTGGCCCTTCACTGCTGGAGTTGTGCAAAGGATGATGGTCAGGGAAGGGGTTGGTTTTATACTCAGCTATGTGGGTGTGTCAAAATGAGGAATGCCTGTCAGGTATATTTTCCTTGTTGACCAGGGATTTCATTGGTTTTCAAGACCTTGGGGGTGTATCATTGGGGCATGTCAGATGTGTTTTAGGGCAGCAGAGAGAACAGGCACACTTGGAGGCCTTGTTGTGTAGTTGCATTCGACCGCCATTCATCTTTTTGTGCGACCGCGGCAGTCATAACGCAATGATCGTTACGCCTGCTCCGCAATCTAATCATAATTTCATTTGGGGTCAATTCCGCGTGAGGATTGGCCTTTTGAATAAATTCCGCAGCTTTTCCGTTCGCCGCGGTCAGACTTTCTGTTTTTCCGGACATGGCGGACGGTTTATAGTGAAATCCAGCATTCATCGCTTCGAAATGTCACCACCAGTTTGCCGCGGAACATGCTGGCGTTTTTCCGGACGCACAGTGTCGGAGGGCTTTTCCATCCGCCATCGTAATGACCCCCTAAGTTATTGCATCGTCACGGTTTTTCGCATAGGTCGAAGGAACATGGACACAGACTTCATGGATTGCAGAAATACTTTTTGGGACATTTTTAAAACATGGATATATGGTTTTTGGGACTTATGGTGGATTTCGGTCGAGAGAGGATTTCATCAATGGATATTTTTGTAGTGATTTTTTTCAAAACGTTTTTACTTTTTTGTGTTTTTTTTAACCTGAATTCAATCGAGAGAGGATTGCAACAATGGATTTCTTGTTGCGTTTTTTGCCAAACAAGTATTCTTTTTCGGGATTTTTTTTGGGGGATGCGTTTTTTGTAGGTGAGCACAGTACAGTTTTCAGCATAAATTTTGCTGTAAAAAATGGCTTCGCCAAACTGTGTCCATGTCAGTTAGTTTAATTTGGGTCACGGCTAACATCACGGATTATGGATTTTTTACTATGGATTAAAGGACTGCTCAAGACTCTTGGTGAAATGTGGGATTTTACGCAAGTCCAAGAGTTGAAAAAGAAGACAACTGAAGGTAAGAAACCTGACTTTTAATTTATAATTTAATATTTTTTAGACAAATGCCAACTGAATTAGGGAAATTCATTGTCAAAACAGGCAAGTAAGGTGGTTTCGGAGGTATTGTAGATTAGAAATGTAGGATGTGTGCAATATTATTTAGGTAGTCTGAAGCCACCATCAACGAAAATTGTTGAATTGCACCCAATAGTCGCTCTGACATTTCTTCTGTTCTTTTTTAAATTCGTGGGTTCAGACTACCAGTTAAGGATTGCGCAATTCTCATTTCTTGGAAACTTTGCTCCTTCTTCAAAATTTCCCCAAAATTATAGAAGTTAGGATGTGGTTTACCTATAGATTTGTTGAAGGAGTTGTGCCATCCCTCTATGGCATTATTTGTTTTTGCTCCTCCCTCTAAGCAGGTGGAGTAGCAGTTTGACCACTTTACATGGAAATGTGGCTTCCTCTTGCGACCTGACCTGCTTAGATGGCCAATCCATGTGTCTTCAAAGTAATTTAGAAGGGGTGCCAATTAGTCCTCGTTTGCAGTAAAATAGTCAGATTCAGTAATAGATGTGTATTATTCATCTACACTGTCAGGAGGAACAAAGCAAAGTGCTGTTAGTTTCTTCAAATTCAAATGGCAGTTTACTGTCTAATATGTAATCCTCAGCTAAGGATGTTTTTTGAATTTTTCAGCAATAAGCCTGTGAAAAGTGAAAAAAAGATCCTTGAATTTGGGTATCCGTGTACATTTTGGTAATTGTGTTAATCCTAGGTAATTCAAAGTCAATTAACACTTTTCTAGGACTTTTGTTCATTGTTTTAGCTTTTATCACTGACATAAATTCAGTGTATGTTGAAGTTTGTTTATCAGGGAGTAAACTGTACACTAAGGGCACTACTGTATGATTAAAGTAAGGTTGAATAGTTTATATTTGGGTGAATGGATGGGGTGTGGATTTAAATGTCCCATCCATCATCCAAATATCACTACTCTCTAACTCAACAAGATTATGGGGTGTGCTGAAGATTAGAATTCTTTTAAGAGGGTTTTTGTTGTCATGCAAAAGAAAGGTTTCATTAGTAACAGTTACAGTAAGTTCAGGTGGAATGTTAATATCAGAGAAGTTTTGGGGTGTTACACGTAGGGGGTTACTCACCTGTTTTTTATGCTGAATAATTCTGCGTAGATTGGGAATTGTGGGCATACAACTTGCTACATGGGTAGGTATGTTTTGTGATACCTCCCTGAAAACCGAGCTACAGGGTTCATTGGAGGTAGATGCCAGGGCTTTCATTTCATTTATATTTTCTCTTACCTCTATCTCCATTGCAGAGGCAGAGTGGTTATGCTCGGTGGTCTTTTCAACAGTGTCAGCAAGAGTAACCACTTTGCCTGTGCAATGGGATGAGAAATAATGCACACACCTCCAATGACACCTGTGCTCGGTTAATCTGTCCTTACAATAAACGTAGCCACTGTAATTTAACAGTCTGCTTGATTGCAAATATTTGACTTGTTTTCTTGCTGCCATTCTCTGTAGAAAAAAGAAAAAGAGAAAAAAATTGTTTTAGTGATTTTGTGTGTGGTTGCATTTAAAAATATTTTGCCTGCAAGTGAAAAGTTAATGTACATTAATTATTTTACAGCTTTGTTTAACACAATTGTACCAGGATTTAATTGCATTGGCTTGATAATGTTGGTTTGGAATTGTTTGCTGCTTTGATACCTTTGATGAAAAATAGGTTCATTTTGGATAGACTTGACAGAATGAAAAAGGTTACCTTTTTTAGGTTTTTCTGTTGTGTGGTTGAAAAGTCCTGGTGTAGACGTTGGTTTTGTTGGATTGTTCCTTCAGTTGTTCTTTGTGTGGTGTTTGGAGCATGACACTTTGGTTCTGAAAATAGTGAAGAAATGTTATGTTTTTTGCTTTGAAAATGTTAGTTTTGCCAATAGCCTACAAAGAAATAGATGAGTGCTTATGTACTAGAACAAAAGTCATTTTGCTTTTGTTTGTGAGGCTCAAATTTTTAATGCAATGATACATTTTCAAATAAAATGGTTCTTTACTTGAAACCTGCAAAAACAGATTAATAATTGTGGTTTTGGATCATTTTTACCTTGTATACTTTGCCTTCTTCAGTGTTGATGGGCTTCTTTTGATTACTGTGGTTGAGGATGTGTTCCTCTACTCTGGTTGGTTTATTTGATTTAATCTGTTGAGAATTGTAAAGAAAAAAAGTGTTTGATTGCATGCTTGACAAAGAACAGAAATGAAAATGTGAAATTTACAGTTTAAATTTTTAATTTTTTATTAAGTAAAACCAATTTGCCCCCCCCTCCATCCAGCACTTTCCCTGAGGCAAGCACCTGTCTGAGTAGGATTAGTAAATTTGCCCCCACTACCATCCAACACTTTCCCTGAGGCAAGCACCTGTCGGAGTAGGAATAGTAAATTTGCCCCACCACCATCCAGCACTTTCCCTGAGGCAAACACCTGTCGGAGTAGGAATAGTAAATTTGCCCCCACCGCCATCCAGCACTTTCCCTGAGGCAAGCATCGGTCGGAGTAGGAATAGTAAATTTGCTCCCACGACTATCTAGCACTTTCCCTGAGGCTAGCACCTGTCGGAGTAGGAATAGTAAATTTGCCCCCACCACCACCCAGCACTTTCCCTGAGGCAAGCACCTGTTGGAGTAGGAATAGTAAATTTGCACCACCTCCATCCAGCACTTTCCCTGAGGCAAGCACCTGTCGGAGTAGGAATAGTAAATTTGTCCTCACCACCATCCAGCACATTCCCTGAGGCAAGCACCTGTCAGAGTAGGAATAGTAAATTTGCCCCCACCACCATCCAGCACTTTCCCTGAGGCAAGCACCTGTCGGAGTAGGAATAGTAAATTTGCCTTGGAGTAGGAATAGTAAATTTGCCTCCACCACCATCCAGCACTTTCCCTGAGCATGTTCCCTGAGTTAAAGTCATGAAGGTGTTAAAATAGTAATTTTAAAACATATCACTGATCAGTGTCTGCTAATATATTATTTCTGATATCAATAAAGTTTTTTTTTTGTTCGGATCACTTTTTACAGGTTACTTACATTTGGTTCTGTAAAGGTTTGTTTGTTCTAGGTAGGTATTTGGTGTTGCTGTATGTCCAATCTCTGTTAATATCAAAAGGACAATTTTAATTATCTTTTTTTTTTGCTTATGGGCTTCTCATTTTTAAAAACATTTTGTTCATTTATTCACTTACATTTCAAAGGAAAGATAAATTCATGAATATCTGCTGTAGATTAGGGGCTGATTTTCAAAATCAGTAAATGCTGTAAATAAGTTAAAAATACATAGTAAGTACTTGAGAATTAGGTGTTATTATTTGTAAGCTGTTTACTTATAAACGTACACTTACTTCGGTCTGTAGATGGTAGTGCGCAACTAGAAAGTCGGAAAAATTAACCAACTACTCCTGCTGTGTGTGGTCTCCATGGAAGTCAGTTTACCACTGAGCACAAAATGGTGGACGACTTCTTTTATACGTTTTTTGGGGGTAAACAAGAATTTAAAAGAAAATATGTTTTGGAAACAGTTTTTTTGCGTGATTCACAACCTGTCAGAATGTATGTTTATTTTGTCATGTGTAAAAATGTTCGTTTAGACGTTCCTTCTCGGAATGTCAGCCATTTCGAATAGATGCTGGCTCAGGCGCTGTAATAAAAATAGTTGAAGGACTGCCGTTTTATGTGCTTCCAATTGATTGTATGTATAATCTCTTTTGACTCTGATATTTGTGTTTATTTTTTAAAAAATGCTGTAAATATATGTGTAATTTTCGCCGTATTTTAAAACATTTTTTTAGATTTTATTATTAATGCCTATGTATTTTAATTGATAGGTACTACAAAAATATCAGATTATTAAAATTAATACCTGGGTATTTAAACACTCCCCCACCCAAAACCCATATTTCCCTTGCATCCTGTCCCAGGGGATGGATGCAAAAACTTAACTAAGTGAAAATGTAATAATAAACAATGAAAACATTATGCGTTGTAATGGTTTGCATAGTATTTGTATGGATTGTAATGGAACGCGTTGCAATGGTAGTTTTAATATATCTCAATGAACATGCGTTGTAATGGTGTGCATTGTAAAAACATGCGTTGTAATGGTATTTGCGTTGTAAAAACTGTGATGTAAAAGTATGAGTTCTAATGGTATGTGTTGTAACATCATATAATGTCACTACTGATGGTCACTTTACATGCAGGTTACCATTTGTTTTATTTAATTTATTTATTTATTACGTTTTATAAAGCTGTACAACCTAATAAAGGGCATCAAATATACAAGGAGCAAAATATAGAATATACAGCATGAAAAGATAATACAAAGAGACATAGTGAAAACACCAGCAAAGAAATCAAATTGGCATGGATAGTCGCCTCAAATAGGAAGGAGATTATTCAGTAGTCTCATTTTTACTTCCTTTTTGAAAAGAGTGAATGAAGGGATGGTCCTGATCTCTGGGGGAAGAGTCCCAAATGCTTGGGGCAATTCCAGAGAAAGATCTCTTATAGGTTTTCTCTTTGTGAAATTTTTGGGGTTTCAGCAGTAGAGAGCATGTACTACGAGAAGCTCTATTCCTTCCGGATAGAACCTGTTTCTGAGCCAGGTAGCAAGGAGTGTTGTGGTGAATGGCTATGTACGTCATGCATGCTATTTTTAGGTGGATCCTAGATTCCTAAGGTAGCCAGTTCAGAGAGTGGAGGGCTGGGGTGATGTGATTATTTTTCTTTACGCCTGTGATGAGCCGTGCAGCTGCTTTGAGGGTAGGCCTCAGCGGTGCTAGTTTTATTTTTGGTAGGACAACGAGGGTAGCATTCCCATAGTCAAGTTCGGAGATCACGAGAACCTGAACGGCCATCTTGAGATCTGCATTGGGCAGGAAAGGCTTTTGTTTTCTTAAGACGTGGAGATGGAAATTTTAAAGTCTCAGTAAGTCCAAATAGAAATCAATACAATGAGGCACTATAATGGTGACTCAATCCAAAATGCAATAGTGAAAGTGACACACTCACATTGCACACATCCCAGGTGCTTTTTTGATCAGGCTTTTTTGATGTCAAAGAAATATCTCTATGGATGTGTCATTAAACTGAAATACACCTTCTCTGCTACAACTCTGTATTGGACTTTCATCCATAACCCACATGAAAAGGCAATGTGGGTCAATGGGATTACATAGAATCAGTGTGAGAAGCATTCTAATGGCACAATGGAAACACTCTCTGCAAGATAGTTATGCCTCTGTCAGGGGGAACCCTGAAAGGTTGGGGCCCTAGGGCACAGTACAATCTTGCACATGCCTGATAAACTCAATGTGAACTGGATCTGTGAATTGAAGTATATAAGGGACAACCGATAGTGCCATGCATGTGTAGGGAATGTTTAAGTGCAACTCATGAAAGCAAACAGCACGAACAGTATGTGTTACACATCTAGGTAAAGTAGGTGTAAGGTACACACATGAAATTGACACATGTCCATGCAGAACTCCACAAAGGTACGACAAGTTGACACCCTCCATGTGTGGATAAACAAATATCCAACTTGAACACACCTAACACATATCCAACATACATCATGGGGACAACTGCAGCCTAAATGATGTGGATATTGGCCAGGACAAGATGAAATACTTACCATATCAAATAACACCCAATGCAATGTCTGCACCAATCTCAGTTCATGTAACATATAAATCCCTCCAACATTACCCCTTGTCCTGTATTAGTCCAGCACTGGGTCCAAGGACATATCAAACTAACCACTTCAAATGGATCAGCAATCAGGGATCAAACAAACACAACTGTGGTCACACATCACTAACAATATTAGAACATCAAATAGTTTGAATATGAATGGCAGGACCAATGTCTTCAAAAATGAGAACAGGTTTATTCATACTCGAACAACCATCAAGGGAAACAAATGCCAATGGCCAGTCCATTCTCATATCCATCGCAACAACACAATGCTGTGAGACGTAACTTGCCCTTACTAATACTGCCAGGAACTTCCTCAAAACAGGCATCCATTGGGCACACCAGGGACCTAAAAGATGGTACTTGGGATGGGGGATTGAGGTTTAGGGAGGGGTGGGTTTGTCCTTGGGAAGGGCTTTTTTATTTTTTATTTTGGGCTGGTTTTAGGAGGTGGGGATGCTGTTACTCTGGGGTGGAGTGGGAAGTGGAATGGATGGGTTTGGGTATGGAAGAGCTTTTTGGGACTTTGGGAAGGTGGGGCTCAGGTTTCAAAGGGGTAAGGGCAAGGGCAAATAAGACATGTCAAGGGGAAAATGGGTAGGATGTTCAGGATGGAGTTTGTGTTGAGAGGAAGAGGGAGTGGAAGTGTGAGCTGGGTCTGCTGTCTGCACTGAATGTTGTGTTGGTGTCTGTTTTGTGGGTGACTGTGAGCATTTGGGTTTTGTGCCTGTGTGTGCAGTGGACATGCTGGAAGGGGACAATGTGTGTTGCTGTGTTGTCTGTGGGTATGGGTGTGTCTGTGGAGGGCTCTTTGTGTGCTTCTGTGTTGTGTGTGGGTATGGGTGTGCTGTGGAGGGCTCTGTATTTATTGCTGTGTTGTCTGTGAGTATGGGTGTGCCCTTGGAGAGCTCTGTGGGGCAGATTTACAATGAAAGTGACTCAGTGCAGAACGCAAGCCATTTGGTTGCGCCGCACTGAGTCACTTTCAAAGCACAGGGATGCGACATATTTACAACAATATGTCGCATCTCAGTGCTTCCCCCTGCGCTGGCGCACAAACTGCTGCCATGCGCCGGCGCAGGCACCCTTGCACCATGGTGCAAGGATGCCTGCGTCATGGGGAGATTGTTTTTGTGCAGGAAGGGGCACCTTCCTGCACAAAAACAATCACTACAGACATTTTCCTCTTTCAATGCGTGCTGTAAAATGCAGCACGCATTGAAAGAGGAAAAAACGAGGAGAAATGAAAACATTTCTCCTCATTGCGCTTCCCTACGCCCCTCCCCTGGGGAGGCGCAGCATTCACACACATTTCCAGATTTATAATTCCTTGTAAATCTGGAAATGTGTCTAGTTCCATGGGTGTGGGGTGGGAACACCCACAGCAACACCCATGGAACTCCCCTTTCAGGCAAAATGCTGCGTGTGAAGGAGCCATATTTATAAGGACAGGAAAAGCCATGCAGGGTGGCTTTTCCTGTCCTTGTAAATATGGAGCAGTAAAATACGCCACCAGTACGTCACACAAAAAGTGACGCACTGGTGGTGCAGGGGTTTTGTAAATCTGCCCCTGTGTGTTTTGCTGTGTTATCTGCTGGTATGATGAGGGTGGTGGGGTGGTGAGGGGGATGATTGTCTTCTGTGTGCGTGCATGTTTGAGTTTTTGGGATGTTTTGGGTGTGTGTGTGGTGCTTGTGTCTGATGAAGTGTGTGTATGCTTAGGTGTGCATGTGCTTGGGATGGGAATGGGAATAGGAAATGTGAATGGGGAAGGTGCAGGAGGTGGGGGGGAAGGTTGGGATTCGTGGAGGTCTGTCATGAGGGAGGAGGCCTGAGCCTGAAAAGATCTCTGTAGGCCAGACATTGCAGTGTGAATGCCTTCCAGGTAGGTCACCATCTGGGTCCGCTGGTTACCTTGCCCCTGGATGGCATTCAGGACTGCAGTCTAACCCACAGAGATGTTACTCAGGAGGTCAATAGCCTCTTCACTCAGGGCAGGGGGCTAACAGGGGCAGGGACTCAGGTGCATGTAATGAAGGAGATCACTCCCCTCTAAGGAGAGCAGGAACAGCCAACTTGTTGGGATAACAGGGATGGTGGAAGTGGAATTGGGGCTGGAGGTCTAGGGTGAAGGTGGTAATAATCCTGTGTGGTCCACCAACACTTTGGAGTGTCCACCGGAGGATGACTCAGAATAGGATGAGCTTGAGCTTCTGTCCTCCGTTGCACTCCCCACACCCTCCTGGTCACTGGGTCCCTCCATGTCTGACGTCTCATGACTGGAACCGCTGTTCCAGCTGTGTCCCCACCAACGTTGGCCCCTTCTTCTTTGCTTGCCTTGGATGTATCTGAAATGACATTTAACATAGGTTTATTACAACTTCGTTGCCACACCTGATGATCACAAATCAACAGAAAACATTTAAGAAGTCCACATATCAGACCAGCTTCATGGTTCACTATAGAGGGTTCAAATTTAGCATGAGCACTTGGATGCACACTACATAACCTGCAAAGTGTTGGGGCCACTCATGTCATAACCCCAGACAGGCCGGAATGCTTTGATGGAGTTGTCTACACTCCATCCTTATGTCCATATTAGGATAGTTGATCACCTTGCATACTTTGACACTTGCCGTATACCATTGTAAAATGATGTAACTAAGTAGGATGGAAGCAAGTGTGAGATTTACACAAGGCCCAGAGTGAAACAAATCTACCTGTTACTCATAACACAACATGATGTGCTGAAGGTCAAGTTCAACACCAATGTATCACTAATTAGTGTTGTGGAAGACATCATGTCACATGCAAATGCTCATTGTACACTGATGACACGTTGCACTCTAAATTACATTATATGTCCACTACCTGAAAAGTCAAATGAAAGCTGTACGTGTGTAGTTTTGCTATGAATCACATTTAGCATATAATGTTCCCTGAAAACATTGTGGTCCAAACATTTGGGAGAGATATACTCTGAATTCACACAGCACAAGACTCCATATAGCCACAGTAACATCCCCAATCCTGCTTGGTACAGGTGATGACGCCAGTCATAGATTGTGTATCCACAAGCCAATACACCTTTGAAGGTTTTGGGTGTCCCTGATTATCTAGGACATGAAGATGTGGGATCAGTAGGGTCCCAAATAGGCAGGCACTTAACAACACTGTTATGTATTGCATACTCAGATTGCCTTGTAAGGATCATTGTACACACTCACATATGATCCCTACAGTTCTACATCTCAATGCCTCATGCATGTCACCAGTAAGTGAATGTGTCTTTTGAAACACTATTGCAGGTGAACTGGCAAATGCACACTGACCAACATGTAGGCACTAATGCTGATGGCAGCAGTGATTTTTGCACTCTCAATTCACTGTATAGTCAGTACTTACCAATTGGAACTGTGGTATAATCACTGCATGTACTGTGCACTTTATGTCATGTCACATGCAATAGACATGAGAGACAGTAGTGAGGGAACATCACTCCCCACACAAGCAAGACAAGTTGCCTGTGTGGTACAATTGTCACCCAGATTTACTGAGAACATGAGATGATTACTCAATTCACTCAGCCAAGTGTCTGCTCAAAAGTAGGCTTGGGAGTGAAATTCCACTCGGCTTGTGGAGTTTGCGGAGCTTTTCCCACGTTCCAAACATTAAGTTGGCGAGCAGAGAAAATCTTACTCCAGACCACCTCCCGGCGAGCTTTCTCAACACGGGCAGTCACGGATGGCAGATACCACTCGCATTGAGATACCTTCCATTCACGTTGAGGAAGGTGCCACTCACGTAGAACATCTACTTGAGTGGCAGAAAGAAGCAGCGCCCTCTTGCGCTACGCAGAGTGCCTTTTGCGTTGATTTCCCAGCGCTGGACAAACACCCGGTGCTAAAAATCAGTGCGAATGGCGTGACCTAACACACTCCGGTACGTGGAGTTTTTTTGGTCGCATTGTGGAGTTCCGCAAACGCCGCAAACTCCACCCAGGCCTACTCAAAAGGAGAAAAATGGATGTTGAAAAGTCTGCTGTGTTCCATGTCAGAAAGACAATAGCCAGAGGATAGCAGCATGTACCTACTACCAGATCTACACTAACAATCAGTCATCTTGTGTGCGGCACATGGGCCATCACCAATATGGTTGGTGAAATGCCTGTCTGTAACACTCAAAGTTGCAATATAACATGTATCACTCTGGCCAGTACTCCCTCCATGTAGCTGTTGTTGGGTCCTCAACTGCACATCAAGCTCTGGGTAGGCCACCACCAGTATGTGGGCCATCAGGGGGGTCAGGGTACGACGTGCACCCCTTCCACTTTCGGAGGACTTCCCCATCTGGACCTCCACGATCTTCCAGGTCCAGTGCTGCAGGTCCTCCCACCTCTAACTGCAGTGCACGCTACACCGGTAATAGACCCCCAGGGTCCGCACCTTCTGGGTGATGACTATCCAAATGGATGTCTTCTGATGGGCGTTGACCTGTAAGGATGCAACAGATGTAGAAACAGAATGGAACTGGAAGTTTGAGGATAACTGTAGGGTTGATACACATTTTGTTGACATCTAGCGCAAACATTCATCAAGAGTCAAAATGATACATTTGTCCATGTCACATGCTAAACACAACTAAAGCATGGATACACACTTTTGTGGTCATCTGATGACTACCCTCAAACCTGGTCATGACCTACACTGACCGAGGCAGCCCACTAATATCATAACACATGTAGCATAGTGTACACATAATCCTAAGACTAAGGTCACAATGTAAGGGCTGGTATGTGTGTCACTGAGAATTACCACTCGGTTGGATGTGTGTAGATGTGGACTACTTATTGGGATATAATAGTATACCAGAATAAGTTTGTGTGTGATGTGCTGCCATCACAGGACACACCTTTTGCCATATGTGCCACTGTCACAGGGCTGACATCAAGATACCATTGTATGGGACATATGTACAAGGAAGTGACGGAGTGCGGCGTTAGCCTTCTTGGCTTAATGCTGCACTCCACCACTTCTGAAACGCAGGGCTGCACTGTATTTACAACAATACGGTGCAGCCCTGCATTTCACCCAGGACTGCCATTGTTCAAGGGTGCCTGCCTTGCAGGGTAAGATTGTTTATATGTAGGAAGGTGTCTCGTCTTGCACATCAACAATCAGTAATGGCATTTTTTTACTTCTGTGTGTGCTGCAGAACGCAGCACACATTGAAGTTGCAACTCGTCATTTTTTTAAAGATTGCTTATGTGCAGGAAGGGACTCCTTCCTGTACATAAACAATCAATGGCGTTTTTCTGTTTCTATGTGTGCTGCACAACGCAGGTTTTCCCTGGTCTTAATTTTGGCACTGCCTCATATTTACGCCACCCTTGTAAATATGGGGGAGTGTCAAAATCAATGAGTGTTGCGGCAGAACGCCCACCACAACACCCAATACCCACCCCTTTCAACCTAAATATAGTATGCAAGGGGGCCTTATTTGCAAGACAGCGTTAAGCCACATTAAGTGGGTTAACGCTGCCTCATAAATAAGGCGAAGCCCATATTGCCAGCACAATGTCAAAAAAGTGACGTTATGGTGGCAATTGGGGCTTGTAAATATGCCCCTATGTGTTGTGTGATAGAGAATATTGTAACCAAGCAAATGAATCACATTTCAAAATCTACTCAGAAGTAACTCACTGTCTACACTGTTCACGTCTCAGATGTGCAATAGGCCTATACAGTGGAAGCAATGCAATTGGAAAAGTGTCAACAGACCTGTTTGAGTAATGGGACTGTCAGTGGTGACAAACACACATTGACACTGTGGGTCAATGGAAAGACGTATTAGGTCAGGTGTTCACCTCAGTCAACATTCCTGATATTTTCCATGTAACAGCAATCAGGGCTACTAGTGGTACAGATAACTCTTTCTGGGAACATCCTTGGATCATCAGGTCTACAAGGACATTACTTCAGTTGTCTTGCCACAGTAAAACTGGCCTAGGCTGGGCCATGTCCCAGACTGCCCACAAATCATTATCAGGCCTTGCTCTCTGCAGGCTGAGGCTGCGTATCCCACAAGAACCTTACATTTCCACAATTTCAATAGATACAAGTGAATCTTCGTCCATCTCATATGTGAGCATACAGTTGTGTGGCACTCTGGAGGGGTCTGTAAGGTATAGCTACCTCCCAGACAACTGTTTTGCGAAGTCTACTGTGGGCGGAGTGATCTGTGGGATTGTACACATGACTAACATCATCCTCAAATCCTTATACCAGTATCCAGAAATGGTTCACAGTGTACAGCCTATCCATAATTATGCACATATACCATGATGTGATTTGAGAACTAATTGGCACTACTATGAACTTGAGCCCTACATAGATATATGCATGTAATACAAGTAGAAATCACCCTTATCACACATTACAATGGTGGCCTCATCTTCACAAAGTGCAGGGCCCCATAATCCAGGGCATGTGTGTTCTATGTAGGGACCACACAATGTATGCAATCAACATAATGCTTACACTCTGACACTCAGAGGCACATTGTAGCCTATGGGAATAGAAAGGAAGCAGTCACGTAGCGTCAAATATATATTTGAAATAATTACCTGTTCCTCTGGTGAGCCATAGAGCTGAGCATACAGGGGAAGAACTTCATAGCAAACACAACAAGATGATGGATGGAGTGCTGAAACCTTTCAACCACTTACCCCCAGTCAAGAGATCTGGGTTTAATCCATTGTTCTTTTGCTCACTATGCCACCCAAGTTTGGACCCAGCCATATGCAAATCAGAATTGACCCTGCTCCTCATGGGAACAGTCCAGCCGGAACTGCCAGACCAGGTCCTCCATGGACCAGAAACAAACATCCTGGGACCGGTTTCAGGGTATCACCCCTCATCCACCAGGGTATCCAGCTCCTCTAGAGTGAAGGGACGGTCCCTCTCCCCTGCAGTGCGTGCCATGATTGCTCCCAGAGGTGGCAAACAGCAGCTAAAATGGAGGAGGTGTTGATCGCAGCAGTGTCAGGAGGCAAGTGAGTTATTTGACGAGCCACGGCATACATGTACACCACATACACGGTCATCAGCATCTGGCACACAGCCATTGGACCCCGGCTGTCACTATCACCAACATTAGCCTATGGCTGTGACCACCGTGCACTGCAAGGTCGACTTCCGCCGGCAACTAACACTTGAAATGTCCTATTAGCGAGGTCAGGCATCCTCTCTGTTAGCAGTTGGAAAAACAGTATTGGTGACAGTAAAGTGCATCACCACCACTAAAAATGAGGGCAAACATGTTTACTTTTGAAAAACTCCGTTCTCATGTCATGTCCAGTACATAACATCTACTGAGTAGTGCATTACTGTGCACATAGCCAAAATGTCCATAGTGCACTTTATACCGCGGTTGACAGTATATCACATGAAATCTAATTATATCCTCACTATAGTGCAACATTTCAATTTCTAATTTGATGATGAGCACAGTACTGTTACGGACACGTGAAGGCCAGATTGGTGATGATTGGTGGATGTTCAACATTTGACAATGATGATGTGAAATGTGTAATTCTTCATGAAGCATTTAGGTTAAGTCACAGGACTTTTGCCTTACTCTTCACATATGTTACTATGCTCACTGTGACCAATATACATGTTTGTGTTACTCATCACATTGGTATCTTGGGAGATGGAGGAGACGCCATGCTCTAGTGTATCACAATTTCCAGAAATTCAGACCATGAAAGAGAGACATGTCATACATAAATTTTGTTTGAATACTGGACTAATGCCATCACTGGGAGCCTGACCTCCTACCTCACATCACTTATCCTACATCAATCCCACCACCTGTGAAAAGCATGTCTGTATTGAATTCTTGGACCATAGGCTATTTTCAATTCACTGTCGCTATTTCATTAGTCTGGTACTCCAAGAGGTTCTAGCAGCACTTTTGAGACAAGTGAGCAGCTACATTCAGTTCCCCACACGTCAGGATTTAGCCACTGGGAAGGCATATTTCTATGCTATTGGTTCATCTCACATGTGCTTGGATCCATTGATGGCACCCATATTGCCTTAGTACCGCCGCCAGGGAACAAGTGTACCGCAACAGGAAGCACTTCCATTCTATCAAAGTGTAAGTTGTCTGCTTACCGGATTTATACATCTCAAATGTCTGTGTCCTGTTCCCAGGATCTGCACATGATTCCTTGAACACTGCAGAACAGCACCATATCCCAGCTTATGTGACATCTACTACTGGAGAGGGCCTGGCTTGTAAGTAAGCATGATCTGTCCTAACATTGTGTGATTGATGTCAGGTAGTATTATCTTAAAGTGTGTAACTCATTGTTGAACTTCTGTCTATCTTCCATCTAGGAGACTCAGCGTATCCCAACTGACCTTGGTTGTTCGCACCGCTGAGGAATCCTTCTGTGCCAGGGAATATCCGCTTCCATTAGGTCCATTGAAAAACACAGCGCCCAGAGGAGCGGGCTGTTGAGCTCCTGAAAGCCAGATTCAGATGTCTGGACAAGACTGGGGGAGCCCTCCTCTACTCACCCGGGAAGGTGTTTGAGATCACCGTAGTCTGCTGCATGCTCTACAGCATTGCCCCACAATGGAACATACCTTAAATTGCAGAGGATGCAGGCCATGAAGAGCCACTGGGTGAAGAACCGGAATTGCTGAATGATGATGATGATAGTGGTGAAGAGGGAGGAATAGACATGCATGAAGATCTCATCCAAAACTACTTCTCCTGAGTGCAGGTCTGGTGTGAGATATGATGACTTTGACTAGTATTGCTACTCTTGTAGTGATGTTGTGAGGAGGATGTTAATGCAACATTCTAGGAATATATGGGTCTGGCAACATCTGGGGAAAGGTGGTTGTTTTTTAAATGTAGCTTTGTTCAGCTGTAAATGTTGTCTAGGGCTCTGTTCTCTAGGAGTTGACAATGTGATATGTGCCATTTGTGTGGTGTCTTAGCTAATCCCTCTCTGTGTTGGTCTGTTTTAGATTCCTTCACCATGTCATCTTCATTTGGACATTTCAGAGTTGTGACATTAGCTGGTATATTATGCTGTTCAGAAGTACAAAATGGACATGGATTTGTACTGGGAATATCTGTCACAGAGTTTGGGTGTACAAAGCTGGTACCAAGACAGCTTGCACAGCGATAGAATGGACGTTACCTGGCTTCCATTGGACTTGTTCTTTGGGGTGTGTTGGTCCAAATGCATTATGTGTGCCATCATGTGATCCAACACAATTTTGTGTGGGGCCCAATTCATGCTATCCTGCTTTTACATTGGGTAATTCCTCTTTGTGTATGAACTGTATGTAGCTGTTGATGTGTCTCCTCATTGTGGGCCAAAGCGATTGTAGCACATCACTGACATTTGTTTGTGGCATTCCAGCAAATGCATGGAGCACTGGATTGAAATTTACCTGGGTTCAGAAACTGTTGTACTGACATGTGTCTGTTTATTTGTTTATTTGATGTAGGATTCCTTTTGTGAGGTAGGCAATATGGCTCCAGCTGATGATGTAGACATAATTTATTGCTGTCTATTGTGTAGGATATTGTCAGATATATCCCTTGTTTCCATGCTGTGAAAGTCTGCAAGTGATTATGTGATCACTGACACAGAATAACAGAGGCAGGTCTTATTTGCTATGTTTCTGACACCATGTCAGCCTATGATTTGAACAATGGAATAAATATGTTCTCAGCCCAGACACTTGTATGTATGTGTTGTTGAGAGATGGTAGTGATCCTGAGTTGAACATTGTTTACATACAACATACCCATGCTTCCAAAAGTGCCTAGTTTTTACATTGCAAAGTTTACATTGTAGTGCATTCACATTGTTATATGTGAGAATTACAACAGGAGACAATGATTTGGTGACGTGTGTTTTTAATGAAGTGAACAAGGATACAATAAAGAAATTGAGTACAAATTACACAGTGACAACAAAAAGTGAAGTCTTCAGTCATGATGGATGAAACCATTGTAGTAGAGTCCAAATTGTCTGGAGTCCAAAGTCCAAAGTACTCCTCCCAACAAATATGGAAAAGTGGGCAGGAAAAGTCCACAAAGTGAATGTGTAGCTGGCACAGGAGGACATTAGGGGCAAGGTTTCTTACTGGCGATGGTGGGTGTCTTAAAATCCCCACCTCCTGGAGTCTTGCGTGGACGTCCCCTTTTTCTGACAGAGGGGGAATCCACAGCTGCTGAGAGAGGGCCATGTGCAGGTGTGTCCTCCTCGAACAGGGCCTCCCTTCCTGTTGCAGCAGATATTGACAACCTGGCTGGAGTTAGAAAACAGGAAGGGGTAGATGCAAGTCGAAAAGCCCTGCAGAGGGCAGTGTTGATGTCCCGCAGCAACCCAACCAGGCAGGCCATGTTGGTGTTCATGCCGGCAACCTCAGTGTGTATGACGGCCACCTCGGTGTGTATGCAGGCAACCTCGTGAAATGTGTCCCTCTGCACCTCCCAGGACATGGGTGATGGCAGCCTGGGTGTCTGTGGCCCAAGTGGTCTCACTCTATGGGCCCACAGTTACCCTTCTACAACACCTAGCCCCACGCCCCTGTGCCCTTAGCACAGACTGCACCCTCCCACTGGGTCCTGGTTCCTGTGTTACTTAGGTGTGATAGTCGCCTCAGAATCCAGGACTGGGGGGCACAGGATGGGACTGATTGTGCTAGGTATTCAGGTTGGGGGTGCAGTGGTTGGCTGTATTGTTGCAGCTGTGGTGGGAGGTGTTGTAGGGACCGTAAGCCCCACTGTTATCAACTACCCAGGCTGACCAGATGGGCCAGGACTGTCATCCACGTCCACATTTCCTGGAGCTTTGTCATCACTGAGGGCTTCACCCTGGGGTGGAGAGGAACTTTGTTTGCTTTCTAACCTCTGTGCAGGTGCTGTGGACGATTGACATGTTGAGAAATAGAGAACATTGTTATTGGTGGAAGTTAGGCATCTACATCCACATTGTTTGTGGCAAAGTAAATAGGGACAAAGAATGAAAAAAATAGGCAGAGATTAGTATTGTCATCTATTTGCGTGGAGTTGAAGTTAGTTACTTCACATTTGAAGACATTCAATACAATGTAGGAGATTTCAACAGCTCATTAGATGTGCAGATATGTGGCATTTTGGCTTTAGGGGTAGACATGAGATCTCCGAAACAATTCAATAAACACAGTGTACTTGTAGCACGTGTATTTGTCCATTCCAAGGCCTAGTTGTAAATAATACAGGGAAACACAGAGCTTTGTTGTATATTTCACACTGTTCATCATGTCAGGAGTGCAGAGTCAAGGGGTCCCTTGTCACTGCTAATCAGCTGAATTTCCTTCATGACTTACATATATTAGGGGTGCACAGTTGTCATAGTGTCACTCATGCCATCAATAGTTTCAGTTGATGAGGCCAGGATACCATCAAGCAAAGTGTTCAGACATATATCTGAGTAGAGCATTGAGTCTAGCATCTTGGTTAGAGTTTCAGTCACAGTGCCTCATGGTATTAGTAGTAGCTTTACTATCTCAACTTACCAACACTTGACAAATGGTAACCTGCGTGATAAGTGATTTCAACTTACCAACACCTAACAAGTGGTAACCTGCATGATAAGTGAACATCAGTTGTAACATGGCAGACAAGTGAGAAGTGGCAAAAGGAATCTTGCATCTTAGTTAGAGTTCTAGTCACAGGGCCTTATGGTAGCTGTAGTCACTTCCATCTCAACTTACCAACACTTGACAAACAGTTCGTGTCCCATACCAATTGGCAACATGCATTTGGGATGGACCATACAGTTTACATTTTAACACATATCATGGGTCCTGGAATTATATTTTTATGGTTATCCACTTACAGACAGCATTGCAACATGTGGCATGTCAAGGAGCTGGATTCATGTGCTCTTATATGCAACAAATACTTTGAGTACTGCATGTTAGGAAAGTAGATAAAGAACAGTGTAACTTACCAGAGTCTCCACCCCAAGGTATTCCTGTCAAGCCTTCAGATTGCAGGATGGCCAAGACCTTCTCCTCCAACAAACAAGTGATACAGGTAAAAAGGGGCAAAACAAAAATTACATGTGGTGGAGAGTGCTAAATAGGAGGATGAAAAAGGGCGTGCTTTATCTCAAAATGCACAAACCGGTAGTGCCTGTCTTGTGGGCTACAGTTGGGAAGCAAAGGATGCTGGTCAGGGATGGGGTGTGTTTTATAATGTGATTTACAGTTGTGTCCACTTGGCCAAAGCACATCGGCTGTGTAGTTTTTAAATCCATCCAATGGTCACTGTTGTAGTGGTTTTTCTGCTCGTGTACTGCAGCGGTCTACCGCCCTATGGTAACCACCATTGTGTGACCACCAGTATGACTGTGTAGTCGTAATATGCTCGGCAGGTAGACTGCGGACCTGATGACGTCAGAAGATGCAACGCCAACATTGCAGACCGACGTGGTCCCGGTGGGAAGTGCGCCATGGCCGCGGTCAGGATTTCAGACAATACAACTCGTAATACTGCAGGCGGTGGACCGTCGTCGCTGTGGTGTCTTAGAGGACATGGACACGGTGTTCTAGCTGCCAGATGGCCAAACTCATAATCAGGGCCTTAGTCTCCTAATGGACTATTATGAAGACACTTGGGTTGGCAGACTGCATCACTCCGGACACAGATGCCAATCCAAATTCCAATTACCATGGTGCAATGTTTGCAAAATTCCAAATACCATGGTGCAATGTACAATGGTTCAATGTTTCCTGTACCAGGCTGCTAGCAAAGGAAACTAAAATAAAAATTGCAGTGGAATGGTAGCATAATGCCTTCCAATTCACACTAGGCAGAACACAACCTACACTCTACAAATTTAGGGAAGCATTGCAAAAAGAGCAAAGCTAGCAAGAACTACTAATGATACAATCTGTTAGCCAAACCAGCCCTAAACTTAGCAAACAAACCAAAAGGATGTATGAGAGTTAAAGTCAAACTCTTTGGGCCAGATTCACAGAACTAACTTAAGACAAAATCCTAAACTTACTACCATTTTGGTATTCACAGAAGGCACTTACTCATTATGGTATTCACAGAAGGCACTTACTTACTCATTTTGAGTAACTTACTCATTTTGTGTAAATTACTCATTTTGGGATTCACAGAAGGTGCTTACTCATTATGGTATTCACAGAAGGCACTTACTTACTCATTTTGAGTAACTTACTCATTTTGTGTAACTTACTCATTTTGCGTAACTTACTCATTTTGGTAAGTCCCAACATCTTACCAGGAATGGAGAACTCTGGTAGTTGCAGTCCATATTGTACTGCAATTGGTGTGCGAACACATGATCTGGGGTGGCGAGCACTCCCACCAATGGGATGAGTGCAGGACATTTGTAAGGTGTGGTTGGGACGAGATTCGGAAAGCAGCGGCATCTGATGAAGGCGGAAATTGACGAAATGCATTATGCCACAACGCTGTGCATTGAAGCTGTTTCCTCAAGGTTTCCCCGAGTGGCCTCTACTTCTTCAGAATGGAGGGGTTTGTGCGAGATATGCACGTCAGCCAGAGAAGCGAAAGAGGCCCCGTTCTACAAGTTGGCTGGGGCTTCACTGGTTCCTGCATCTGCAGTCTTTTGTCGTCCAAGGTATTGGAAATGCCTCAGCCCGCCCCACAGCACATGCTAAGCAAGGGCCGCTGCCAAGCGCAGCCCGTGACGTCACGGGAGGTGAGATTCACTGCAATCATAGCCTACGGCCCGGCGGACACCTATACTGGGGGCTTGAACGTATAGGGGACCCGAGGAAACACTGGGACTACATACACCGGGACCTGTCATCACCGCGTCTTGCCCTGCATGGCGCCAGCCCACACGGGCATAATTCAGCCAAGATTCCCCACGCAACATCTTACCAGGAATGGAGAACTCTGGTAGTTGCAGTCCCTATTGTACTGCAATTGGTGTGCGAACACATGATCTGGGGTGGCGAGCACTCCCACCAATGGGATGAGTGCAGGACATTTGGAAGGCGTGGTTGGGACGAGATTCGGAAAGCAGCGGCATCTGATGAAGGTTTGCACATTAATATTAACAATATATGCTTTATTTAATGTTACATTGCATTCACAACCAGATGTTTCTTCCATGTCTATTATGAGCCTGTGGTCACATGGTTATTGCACTGTCACTTTAAAAATGTATGATCACTCCTCATGGCGTCATGTGATCAAGGCCTTTCAGAGGCCGAAACGCGTCATGGCAGCAGTGCGTGGTCAAAGAAAATAAACCTTTTGCACTGAATTTGGGTCCGTACCGTCCTTTCTATGAGTTGGATTCTGTGGCGGATTGCGTGTGCATATATATATATATATATATATATCGCACAAACCCCTCCATTCTGAAGAAGTAGAGGCCACTCGGGGAAACAGCTTTAATGGACAGCGTTGTGGCATAATGCATTTCGGCAATTTGCAATTAAATACATTTTTAAATAAATGCATATTAAAAATCATATACACTTTAAAACAAATTTTTGGGAAAGAGTATAGTTGCAAATGCAATGTAACCCTCAGCAAGGCCTATATTGTTAAAATTTATGTGCAAAACTCCGCAATTTAATACGTTTTTAAAAAAATGCATATTAAAAATCATACACACTTTAAAAACACTTTCAAAGAAAACGTAGTTGTTTCACCTAGACCAATCACAAAAAATGCCCTCGGCTAGGTGACAGTGCCATATGGTGTTTATGCATAATATGATTGACTAATACATTAAAGATTCATACTTTTGTTCATGTCATATTGTTGAAAAACACAGAATTCAATTACCAGTTAAGAATCTTAATAAAAATATATATGTATATATACAGCTTCAAAAATCATTGCTGAGCCAAACATATTACGGAGACCATGGGCCAAGAAGTACTAATGCCTATGTCCCGTCAAGTCCATTGTGCCCAAGTGGGCCACATCTATCAAGGTAAAATCCTGATAATTGGACTAGTCCTGCAGGTAAGACACCATCAATTTTCAGGATGGAATGGTGGCCATCAGTACATGGATGGCTAACAATTGTCTAAAGTTAAATTCTGAAAAAACAGAGGTGATGATTTTTGGCAACCTCTCCCCGGATTGGTCCCCCGTTTGGTGGCCTACTAAACTAGGCCCTCCTCCACTCCCGGTATCAAAAGTTAGAAATTTGGGTGTGACATTCGATGACAAATTGTCTTTTGCATATCATGTTAATACTGTTGTCTCATCATCTTTTCACACACTGAGGATGATAAAAAACTTTTACCATTCCTCCCACTAAGAGCAGGAAAAACCCTTGTTAGCACATTAGTAATGTCTAAAATTGACTATTGTAATGGTCTATTTATGAATGCACAAACAAAGGTCCTCAACAAACTGCAGCTGGTGCAGAACTCAGCCACCAGGGTTTTATCAGGCACCCCTAAGTATAAATCAATCTCGAAGGTGTTGCGACAGTTCCACTGGCTACCTGTAAGAAGTCGAATTAAATTTAAGGCCCTCTGCATCGCCTATAAAGCCATGCATAACACTGGACCTGTGTTCTTGAAGGAAGCACTTGGTGCCTACATTCCCAATAGATCCTTACGCTCTTCAACGGCGAACCTGCTGAGGGTTCCCCGCACCAAGAAGGCCTCATGGGGTGACAGACGTTTTACTGTTGCTACCGCCAAATTGTGGAACACTCTCCCTCTCCACATTAAGACCAGCCCGACTCTGCTCACCTTCAGGAAAATTATAAAGACATGGCTTTTTAGCCAATAGTCAACAGATCTTGGTTTATGTTTGCCGTCCGTAGCGCCGAGACACTCTTGGGTATTTGCGCGCTTTACAAATTGTATAAATAAATAAATAAATAATCTCTTACTAATGCACTTCTGCCTCTTACCCGATTGCATCACTACTCGGTGACAAACAATAACAAAAATATTTGGCCTTACCATACTTCCAATAATTTGATCTATAGACTAAATCCACATCATAATATCTTGTGTATGAAAACCGTGTACTACATAAAAACCATATATGTGCAAATGTGCATAAAAATATGTGTAGTGAATCCATGTGAATTATCTTTAAAATTAAGGATGGGGGAAAAATATTAAATATAAAATGTAAAAAGATCTAAAATATATATATATATATATATATAATTGATACAACTAAAAATAAAAATGTCAGCAATTTCATAACTAAAAAAATAATATATTACTAAAGACACAAAAAAATAAAATAACCATCTAACTCAAACACTACAATAAGTTATATACTAATTAACTCTTGCAAAGGATATTACACACAACATTAATTTCTACATCAATATTTATTACAGTAATATTCAAAATAACAGTAAAAACACACTTTTTACCTTCAATATTCCTGTCGACCATATTTTTGATATCCTGATATTTTTGACACAATATTTTTGAATAACAATATGTTTTCGGATATTTTAGTACTAAATATTAAATACTAAGGGGGTCATTACAGTGGTGGTCGGACTTTCGTCTGAACACCATTGTTGCGGTAGTGGGACCGGCCGCCTACGAGGCGGCCTACCCACCTACCGCATTACAATGCG
Organism: Calotriton arnoldi; assembly: GCA_963921515.1. Classification (NCBI taxonomy): domain Eukaryota; kingdom Metazoa; phylum Chordata; class Amphibia; order Caudata; family Salamandridae; genus Calotriton; species Calotriton arnoldi. The sequence continues at coordinate 68,669 of CAWUFW010018754.1, read as the reverse complement.
ACCGCCACCATGGCAGGTGCAGGCCCTGTCCCTAACATTGCGGCGGGGATGCAGTCAGCAGCCCCCGCCGCAATGCCCAGAAAAAGGCACTTGCATATCCCTGCACTACGTGGCAGGCACCATGCGGTGTCTGCCACATGGTGCAGGGATATGTAGGGGGGCACTATAGGTGCCCCCCAGTGCTCTTGCCCCAGGCCCAGAGATGTAGGTGAGCCCGCTACATGCTCCCAAATCCGTTTCTGCCATTCTTTTTGCTGTGGTTTGTCTGCCGCAAAACCAACAGAGGAAAGGGATATCATAATCCCTACGCCTGTGCCTTGCAATGTTGGGCAACGTTTTGGTTCCAACAGGCGTTCGGAAAAGGACCGCCTGTTGGAACCGTGGTGGACGGTCTTTACGACCGCCGCGCTTAACCAACGATTCCCCCGCCATCATAATTTGGCAAGAGGAAAACAGCAGCACGATGGCGGAGGGTCCGCCACCGGCAGGCTGTCAGTGGCAGGCCTTCCGCCATCGTAATCAGGCCCTAAGTTTTTCATTACATTACTATGTTTACCCTCACACCTTTGACAAGACCACAACCATTTTTCATCAGGTTCTAGATATTTCTTAACACCCCTTTCCCTTATGTAGCCACTCTCAGCATATGTGTTTTATTACATCATAATCAGTACTAGTGGGTTGGATTTGCCCAGTGTGCTGTCTCTGATCAGTTCTGATGGAACTGCAAAACTACAAATTCTGATCTCCCAGTTAGTTTGCTTCCAGATTGGCCATCATTGATGATTGTTGCTATTGGATGCCATGCAGCAAGACTTAGGGCCTGACTTAGAACTTGACGGTCTTAGCGCCATCCTGCCGTGTCAGTGGTCCCACGTACTCCGCCAAGTTGACGGTCTTTCACCTACTGTATTTTGATGCATGCAGTCTTAATCGCGTCCATGTTGACAAAGTGTTTCCCGCCATGGTTGCGGCACACTGCTACCGACAGGGTGGACTCCAATACTTGCGAACCTATTTAGATTTCACAGTTGTACTGGTAGTCCCCTAGAGGCAGTTCCATGACAGAAGGAGTCCGTTATGGTACATGCCCAACAATGCCCCATCACTGTGGTCATTAGATGGATGCTAGTAGAACAGGCCTGATGTCCATTGGCTAAATGGAAAGACCTGCATACTAGACTATAAAATAAACTTCATTTCAGACCATGATCCTTTGCCATTCCACTACACCATGACATTTTCTACCAGAGAATTTGAGAGTTAAGTGAGGTTATTTTGTTCCTTGTCCCTCTTTCTTGTCCCTTTATCTTCTTTCGTATATTACCTTGTAGTTAATTTTTTTAATTTAACCACATTTTTTTGCACAATGCCAGGCCCCAAGAATTTCCATTTTACTGAGGGAAAATTGTCATTCATGGTGGATGATATCATAAGAGTATAGCCACAATTGTTTGAACCCAAGTCCAAAATACACCCCTATCTCAGAAAAGGCAAATGGGGGCTGGAATAGCTGACAGAGTGAAAGAGGAAATTAGGAAAAGATGGAATGAACAGCGGGGGAGTGTGCGTTCCCTGGCCTCCTAGCATCACCTGAAGGCTCAGAGGACTGGTGCTGGTCTCCCAGGCCATCCTTACAACTCATGCTCTGGGAGGAGAAGGTCTTGCAGAGCTTACACCCTGACGGCTTGACAGAATACCTGGTGGAGTGGAGTCTGATAAGTTACACTTTACAAACTCTCACTAAACCACAGTGTCCTGTTTGCTTTGAAGTTAGCTGTTGCTAATGTGTTCTGCACATGTTTTTATAACATAGAAACCTCAAATTATTTGTTTCAGATAAATTAGATTGTTTGTGTGAATGTATAGTGTTGCATCTAAGATTACAGGTGTCAATCTCCATTATATGTCACATGCTGGTATGGCGCCTGTAAGTGTTACAACAACAATATGACCCATTACCCATATGTGTGTCATATTGTAAGTGTCTGTCCCAATTCTTCTGTACATTTTCTACAGGTATGTTCCACTAACCAATTTACAAGTTTCGGGTAGTTGTCTTTGAATTGACAACAACTACCTTGATGCCCTATTTCTGTTTTGTCAAAAGAATATTGCTATGTCATCGCTCATTCTCTCTTGTATAACTGATTTCAACTCCACCGAACTCCTCTGGACAGACCACCACTGCGTGCACTTTGCCTTCACCAAACCCACCATTCACCACTGCCCTCACCACCCCCCAGCAGTAGCTGGAATAAGGTCACCGAAGAACATCTCACTGCCCCTCTCAGCACTACCTCACCGCTGACATCCGCCGACACTAATACCTCAGCACGCAACCTCCACCAATGGATCTCCAACTGCTCCGACACTCTGGCACCCCTCAAGAAGGCACCCGGCAAGCAACTCTCCAAGAAAGCCAGCTGGTTCACTCCCACCCTCCATGAGTCCAAATTCACCTGTAGATGACTCGAGAAGAGATGGAGCAACAACAAAACCCCGGAAACTGACACAACTTTCAAAACTGCCGTCATCGCACACCACCTCCTCCACAAAACCACAAAGAAAATGGCCCTCCAAGACAGAATCAACACCAACGCACACAACAACAAAGAACTCTTTGCCATCTTCAAGGAGTTTACCAGGCCCAACAGCGAGAACACAGATGTTCACCCTCCCAAGACCTCTGCAACAGGCTCTGCATCTTCCTCCACCACAACATCAGGTAGCTCTACGACAGCTTCGACACCCAAGACCCTCCAACCACACCTGACACCACCGCACCCAAACACGCCACACCTCAACAGATCCTGCTCAACTGAACCCCTATCACCACAGATGACACACTCAAGCCCATGAAGAGCATTCACTCCGGAGCCCCCTGGGAGCCATGCCTGCAGCTTCCATAAAGAAGCCACCTCCATCGCCCCCCAGTGTCGCCGCACCATCAACTGCTCCATCAAGACCGCCACCTTTCCCGATGACTGGAAACATGCCGAGGTCAACCCCCTGCTGAAGAAGCCATCCACCGACATGACAAACCTTAAAAACTTCAGACCCATTTCCCTGCTTCCCTTCCCTGCCAAGGTCATCGAGAAGGCCATCAGCGTCCAACTCTCTGAGTTTATCGAAGCGAACCACGTCCTGGACATCTCCAAATCTGACTGTCCATTTTTTCTGTGCCACACCAGTCCACTACAGCAACTGGGTGTGACATTGGTGTAGATTTGGACAGTTAACCACAACTCACATAACTTTTGATGCTTGTCCGGATTAATACGTCTGGGGCTGTGTGAACTTTGACTACTCTGTCAATGCAACATTAGACAGCCAAGACTAGTTGACATGTAATGTGTACTTGTGATTTACATATCATTCCATGTGTGCTGCATTACGCAGCACACATGGATGAGGCAATTCTACTTTCATTAATAATTCCTGTGCTAAAAGGTGTCCATTCATGCAACAAGACATACAACCATGCAGCATATTCTCCCTTTGTAGATGGCACACATGTTCCTGCACAGGGACTGCCCTGATGGTTAGCCACCACCACAAGGGCATGCGCTTGAATGCCCCATATATCTTTTGTCCATATGCCTCATCCCTGTGTGTTAAGACAAAACAAAGCACTATGTGCTAAAATCTTGCCCGACACCTGCCTCAGACCTTTCCTAACAGATTTTCCCTTACAAATGGGAATCTGAAATTGATGTGTCAATGTGTGCTGCAACAAGCATTCACCATTTTCTTAGCATACTGAGAGGTGAATGCTATGTATTTTCCGTTGTGTCACCCTTATTAAACCTCCTTTTCAGAGAAATTACATACTTGGGCACAGTCTCAGATGACTACATCTGCTTCCGAATCATGAGGCAAAGTATGTTGTAGTGGAAGAACAACTGCAACACCCTTTTCATCCTCCTTTCATGCTAAGTGGAGCATGTGCATGTATCTAACATTAAAAGCAACATTCAGTCACGTTATGTTGCTTAATACCACTTTGAAAATCAGGAAAGGGTGAGTTTGACATCAATACATTACTAAAAGTGACGTTCTGTTGGTGGTATCCACTGGTAAATGTGTCCCTGAGTGGTTTCAACACATGTTATACATGTCCATTAACAAGTGATAGGATATAGATTTGTCAACTGCATGCTGTAGCAATATGTGCTTATGTTCCACTATTTGTCAGAGGCAATATGTGCATGAATGTGTGAGTAGATGGTGGCATAGGATGACGTGACACACATATTAAATTTGGGTGTGTGATCATGAGTGTTGTGTACATTCATGGAGACATACAACAGTATGTGACATGACCATTTCCTAGAAGATGGATGCTCCTATTTGTGTTCGACTATGCTTGCAAATAGAGTGATATGTTGGTATGTGTAGTGGTAACAAATACCTAGATTACATGCAGTAACCGATCAGCATTTCAAAAGTTTGTGTAGCATTACATAGCTAGGTGATGCTTCTTCATTGTGGTACCATATTTTTTGTGGTAACTCTTGAGCAAATTTGATTTGCCTTCGAGGCTGTGATTAGTTGTAGGTTAGTTGCATATATTGGACATGCTTGTTGGTATCCCTGACGCACTTTACTCATGAGTCTCGCATAATTTTTTGGGTGGTTGTAGACACACAGTACGTGTGATCTGATGAGGATACTGCCAGTTGTCAAAATTACTTGCCATGCCACACTCAGGGTGGTGGGCATTGGACATCCACATATTGTTTTCAGTGCATTGCCATCCTTTTAGCCTATGTTCAAAAGAGAGAACGCTGATGCTTTCTCAGTTGTCCCATGGCTAACCTATGTGTCAGTGTATGTGCTGCGAGTTTTATGGCAATTTAAGGTCAGTACAGTGTTGAAAGATGAGTCATACATATTGTTTGTAATGCAGGGCATTTACAATTCTTTCATTACTGTGACACATGTGTGAGGTATAGTGGTAGTATCACCTGCAAGGCCCGGCATTATGTGTATGATTGGTGTAATATGCAGTCCCTACACTGTATTGATTCATCAGTTAGTCTGGCTCACTTATCCTTTATATCTTCAGCCTCCCCACCTTCAAGTTGATCCTGTTCACCATTGTCATGTATGTTTATGACTTTTGTCAGCAAACATATTTCCAGTGTGACACAGTACGGAAATATTGTTTAAAAAGATTGGAATTGATTTAAGCAGCCTGGCCCCAGCTACATCTATACACCATACGCAGATTGTCTTGACTCCTAAACTCTCATAAGAAGATGGACCTGATGGAGCCTAGGGCACAACACAACAAGCACATTGTATTTCACAATGATGGTCCATCTGCATTCTGTAATTCAGATGCACAAAACATTTTATCATTCCAGGTTATGGTGCAGTTAGTGTCATACACTCTGCTAGGTGTTCACTCTGTGTAACGCTAATATTTGGACTGCTTCAGTTTTCCAGATTGTTAACTTTCTAATTACAAAAACCAAGCATACACAATATTGGTCAAGTGATTGTTTATTTTAATACATCATAAGGTGAATTTATTGGTGGAGAGTTATACGTAAAAACAAAGTTTGAGGTGACATTATGTGAAAAAATTATTGATTATTGCATCTCTCCTCAAATTTGCTGCTACAGAAAAGGAAGGTTGTCTGTGATCCTCTTCTTCACCCACCCCATCATCAGGATTTAGCATCTCTTCTATGTCATAAGGCAGAGGTGTATCAGTCCTGATACAAATGTTGTGTAGTATGCAACATACAAGTATTATTTTGCATATCAAGGGTGGGGTATACAGGAGCCTACCACCTGAAATGTCCAGGTATCTAAACCTGGATTTTAGCACTCCAAGGGTCCTTTCTACTATGGCCCTTGTGCCGGTCAGTGCCACATTGTAGTCCCTCTGTGCCTGGGTGTGTTTAATTTTCATTGGTGTCATCACTCATGGCATGAGTGCATAGCCTTGGTCAGTTGAAACAGAAAATGGAGAAGAGGTACATTAGTCTCTTAGCATGATGTGGTTGAGAATTACATTATTTGACTTTGTGTCGAGTGTCCAGCATTCTATATTCACCTTGCACATAGTGTGGTACATGCAATTAAACTACATAATTTTGTCAGTCGTTAACAGCATACACATTACTACACTGCCATTGTCACGATCCTCTGTGATACCTCCATGGTGTTATATTCAGCCAAGTGCAAATGCCTTTTAGGATGCGACTATTCAACAATATCAATGTGTAACTAATGATTTCTGAGACACTTGTCTCACATGGGTCCCTTTTTGGGATTTTAAGGGTACCATTCAAAAATTGGCACTCATCATCCTTACAATCACATGAGACATGGCAGTAGTTGTAGGAGTTACTTCCATTTTGAACAGATTTAGTTACACTTTTGTTCTGTATGTACATGTTTCAAAGTATCAGGCATCGACATTAAAGTGGATGTATGTGACCCTGTGAGATTTTATCTACACATGTTGGTGCACATTTTACACTCTGGAGACACCATACATTAGTTACTATATGTGTATTGGGCAAGTAGACTACATACTCTGCAAGGCAAGATACCTTGGTGCCAGTGTATGCCATATCTTTGAAACTATTTGTTTTCTATTCATTGTGTGTCTGCGGTGGCACCAACAGTGCTGATTACCACTGTGACACACACAATATGCCCTTGGAGATGTTGTTGTTAGCTGTAATAGGAGATGTGTTATGGGTATGAGGGAGCACCATGCTGCACAGTCTGGTCCCTTGGAGTATAGCTAGGGTGATTCAGTTACCACAATTATTTGCCTGTTGTGGATATTGTATGGGATATGCTTCTTTGATTTGTAATATAATGAAGCATTGTTGGGCATCACTATTGCAGTACTAGTGTCTGTGATTCATTTGCTAACTCATAGAAGTGGGTTATGTCATCTCTCCTCTTGCCCATGGGAAATACATAAGGGACACAGAGTTCACAATGGGGATGCTTTGCTTTCTCAATGTCTAGTTGTAGCTGATCATTATGAAGTACATGAATGTCATGGACAATATCTGGATGTGCATGTGGTTCCTCATGTTCTTTGGTCTGCCACTGTACATTGCAGATTGTGTAGAAGGATGAGCTAACCTGAATGCAGAACAAAGTGTTGGTATGTGCTTTACTTTGTCCAATTAATGACTAATTTATGTTTTTGCCTGACTGAGCAGCCATCATTGCTGCATTGTAGACGTGTAATCTTGTTGTCTGGAGCTGACATTAGGTTATGTAGTACATATGGCACAAACTTGGTAATGGAAACTGAGTTACTCCCTCTTACAATAGGTGATACAGGTTACAGGTACTAATCATAGTGTAGATGAATAAGAGCCTGATGCTTTTGTATCCTCAGTTGACATTATTTAGGGTGGCACACCACTTGCACACTGTCACATGGATGCACTACATTGGATGTGTATGCTGATGTTGTGGTCTCAATTCATCTTTAAGTGCGGAGGAGTTGCAAATTGTCCATGTTAGACAATTTTGCCATTTGCAAAGTGTGTGATGTCCTTTGTAGTGGGCTGCTTTACTGCTTACCTATTGGTACTTGCCATGCTCTGCGTAATTTCTTGACATAAGCAGGTAGTGTGAAAATTGTCATGTCTTCCACCGTAGCATCATGATAGATAACAGTCCCTCATCCCATGAGACTGGTTTATGTGGCCAGCAATGTCTTATTGAATGTCAACATGTCCAACGGCAGGACATAGGGTAGCACACGCTATACCAGATTGAGCATGTGAGCTTGGGACAGATGTGTTTTACATCCCTTCTTAAGTGTCATCTCTGGCAGAACTGTCATTGTAAGGCCAAAGGCCAAGCTTAACAACAATGGAGGCATTTAATATTAGGCTAAGATTGTGCATCAAAGGGTTTAGGAACTGTGATCCAAATACCAGACTTTATGAACCCTTGATGGGTACACTTATGTTAGTTGCAAAGCCATAGGAACAACAGGACAGAATAATAGCAGACTGGAGATGAGTAAAGAAGGAAAGGTAATTGAAGCAGAATAGAACTTAAGTACACATGCAGCATAGGTCGTGGTTTACTTAAGGGAGTGTGAGGGATGGAAAGACTCAAGCTTTGAAAATGGTTTATGTAATACACATCTTAGTACACATCTAAGTTTATGTGATTACAAACGGAATTAGACTAAGTAAGGTTGAAAGCAGACAAATCAGATTTAACATAGAACTGAGTGATGGATATAAGGGCAAGGGAATGAAAGAAGGCAAAGTAAAATTTGATGAATGGAAGGTAAACAAAAGGTGAGAATGGGCGATGGAAGGGCTGGAGGGAGATTATCCAACAGGACAAGATTAAGTAGAGAAAATTGATAAATTGTGAAGCAGCTAAGGAAAATAGGGACTTGAAAAATGAGAAGGGCAGAAAGCTTGAAAGTGAACTAAATGGTGCAGGAATGGACAAAAGTGAGGTATGAATTAATAAAGTTGATGATGCACATGGAAATGGAGGACAGAAATCAAATATTAGAAAGACATCCAGAGTTAAATTAGGTAAGGTATGATGTAAGAAAATATCGCTGGTAAATGTGCAGTTTTGCACATTACTTAAAATGTACAGATGCAATAACCATCATTGTCAAGCATTGTACTAAGGGAAGCTAAGACCACTGGCACTTGAATGGTAAGTGTTGTGGTCAATGACTTTTGGAGGATATTTATTCCTTGAGTGACAAAGTGGGTGGAAATTCATTTTCCTGGCTACTCCCTTGGTGGGACTTGTTAAGTGTTAGTAGTACTTTTGCATTATATCTTTGTGGATGAAAGTTGGCACAGAAACAATATATACGCAATGCTATTTACTAGATGAGCAATTTGACATTGTTCACCTACATGATTGAGGGCCTTGAGGTGTGTGGTGTGTTAGAGTTGTACTTACCAACAAGCAGTCCATTTCCGTAGGTGCCATTCTGAAACTTCTGGTTGATGACACATTGGCGGAAGATAAAGGAATCATGAACACTGCCAGGGTACTTTGCCACAACATTAATGAAGACACCAAGATGGTCAACTATTGCCTGCACATTCATTGAGTAGGTGTGTGTCCTGTTTTTGTAAATATGCGCAGTTTCCGCAGGAGGCACAAGTTGCACATGGGTCCAGTCCATTGCACCCAACACATGCGGAAAACCAGCAATGGCATAATAGCATTGCTTGTTGGTGAGTTGTTCTTGCGCAGTGTTGGGGAATTGGAGGTATTGCAGTCTCAGGCTGATTGTGGCATCCAGGACAGTGTGAAGGAACCTGGAGAAGGATGCCTGGGAGACTCCAGCCACTCTGGCAGTGGTCGGTTGAAAAGTCCCTGAGGCCAGCATGTGTAGAACAGCAAGTAGCTTTGTCTGCGGAGGGATGTTGGTGCAGCGCTGGGATGTGGGCTGCAGCCTCGGCGCAATCTGGTTGAGGAGCCGGACAATGGACCCTCTTTTTAGCCTGTAATGGGCTATGACCTCCTCTGGCCGGAAGTGTATGAGGGTGATCCTCTGTCGGTAGATCCGCCTCCTTCTACGGTGCTGCCTCTGGGGTGGTGGTGGTGTTCTTCTGGTAATCCTAGTTGTAGTAGCAGAAGCTCCATGGCATCGTTGAGATTGCCATTGATGAATTGGGATTGTCTTCCTTCTATACAGGTGTATTAGCTTCATTTTTAGGACCAGGTATTTGCTGACGTTAGAAAATGCCGCTAATGGGACTTAGCAGCAGTTTCTTTTGTGATGTGCAAGGATTTCCTTGTAAATCTCGCGTTGTGTGTTTAGCGGGAGTTTTTACGAATGAACACCTACCTTGCATCTAATTTTCAGTAAGTCATGCTAACAGAAATGGCGCTGTGAAAAATTCACGTTAGCGCTGAAAAAATGCAGCTAACTGGAGTTTGCAGCAACTTGTAAATTTGGCGACAAAAAAAAAGCCACCGTAATGTCAAAAAATGGATGCTTAGGCAGCGTTAAATCCTTGTAAATATGCCCCTATGTTTTACAAAAGTATCCTCAATGGTCTTCCTGATTCACAATATTACTTATTTCAAAATATGTTTTTAATTTTATTACTGACCTTTTATAGTTATATGGTGCAAGTTATTTTTATACACTTATAGTTAATGACCTCCACTCATTCCTCTTCTTACAATCATTATTTGCCACTCTCCTATCTGGGGGCTGAAGGAGGTACCTGGTGCTTATTGAGATACAGGACGTCCTTGGGTCCTCTCCCTGGAGGAGGATACAACTGGAATTGGAGGCCACTAGGTCCTTCCATTTTAAAGACCAGACGTTTGGGGCAACTTACGTAAACAGCTTAATAGGTGCATCTTGAGCGACAGGAAGCCTGCATTATAATCATTGTAACAAGGAAGAGATCTCAGAAGTAATAGTAGCATTAAAAAATATTTCTGACAAGCATCCTGACAGCATGTTAGATTATGAGAAAGAAGTAAGTTTGTATGAGACGACTGGATCCACTCATTTTTTCACAATGTGAGCTATTTTAGACGTTCTGAAGAAATTAAATTCTGTGAGACTTCAGGTTCTTCCTTCCCGCCGAGTTAAGGGAAGAGATGACGTTTCAGCATGTGATGTAATATGGGAGTACATATGACTCTTATTATCACATCCACTGCTTTGTGTGGAGCAGCACAGTCTGTGCGCCCACGGGGAGTTTTCACATACTCATCGCATACAGAAATAGAGAGTGTCAGTTCCTGAAGTAGAGCATCACTTAGTTCCACCACATCACCTTCCAAGAAGTCCCTTCAGTTTATGGAGCATCTGCTTTTTGTAGAATGCTAATTAATTTTTCTCATTGCGGTATGTGATTAAATCGTCCATGCATCCTATGTTATAGCCTAAATATATGTAGTGGCACTAATAGTAGAATATCTTACTGTATATAGAGCTGTCAACCGCCTGCCATGAAACTAAGCAGTGCGATGAATTCTATCTGTAACTTAACCTATCCAATGATTTCACAGTACGGAGGAATGTTGTACTTTTCCAGGTTACCATCCGAGTGAAAAAAGAATGATCCCAATTCATAAATGCTCTCAATTTTGTATTCAGAATGTCTACATCTCTCTCTAAATTAAGCAATACTATGTCTCCACATTAAATATGAATTTGGTCAACTTTATATGATAAATACTAGCCTAAAAACATTTGCAGTTTGTTCTCTGCATGTTTTTTAAAAAAATCAAAGCATCGTATATAAAATACTGCTTGAATTAGTATCTTATGAGCTTCACCCCCTCTTATACTCAAGGGTGCATAGAGGTTACAACTCACTAAGTACTGCTCAAAATTGTGTAATTTATTTTATTTTTTGTTATTTACTTATTTTTAGAGAGTCGTCTTCTTTAGAGTTAGGTGGGACAGCTTAACAGTCTCTAATTTGTGGACGAACAGCTGAATCTTGAGATCAATTCTAATGACCTCCAGAAAAAGTTGTTTGGTGGAGGATTTTTGACCAGTGAACCTTACTGCAGATGTGACAGTCCCATCCCCGGAAATCGAAGGACTTTTAATTAGAGTTCTACTCTAAACGGTGTCTTTAGCATGGCCTTCACAGAATAGGGCAGTGGCACTTTTGACAGAGCAACTAGAAATTAACATACCACCCTGCATAGGGATGCACATGCAAGGCACGTATGGCCAATTGAGGTACCATCTCCAAAGTAGCATGCATGTTTGGTCACATGGAACGTATGAAATAAATAGTAGCTGGAAATGGGAGACGGAATGTGAGCGTTTTAATTCTTTACTTCATTAATGGTGTTTTAGTCCATTGAAACAAAACACAAAATATACTATATCTAATTACCAATCATATTTCAGATACTTTATAAAATTAGTTTTTATAAATCTACCAAAAGCAATAGTAACATTTGGAGGGGCAGATTTGCAAGAAACTAACGCATTTCTGCATCATAGCAGAGATGCGTCAGTTTACTTGTGTCACACAAAAAAACCCTTGCGCCACCATGGATGCGCCACATTTACAATGCGGCGCACCATGGCGCAAGGATTGACAGATGCATCATGCATCTGTTGGCGCAAAGGTCACGCATTGCTGGAGCTGTGTCGCAAGCATGACACAACTCCAGCAATGCTCAGGAAAGCCTATACCCATTGTGCTGCGTCACTCCTTATGCCTGCTACAAGCAGGCGTAGGGTTTTGACGCAGTGGCGTCGTAGAAGTGGCGAAGTGAAATCTTGTAGATTTCACTGCGTCACTTTTACGAGGCTTTCTTGAGTCGGAACGCCCACCCTGCATACATTATACCTGACGCAGGTATAATGTGGCGCAGGGCTTTACAACGTGATGCATATCTCTAGATGAGCCACGTTGTAAATGTGTTGCAAAGTGGTGCATTGTTTACACCTCCGCTGCGTCACAAAAGTGATGCAACAGTGGTGCAAAAGTGTCACAAGGGGCTTGTAAATCTGCCCCGGAATGTTTAGGGCTTTGTACAATTTAAATGGTTTATTCACTGTCTGAATACCTGAGGAATGAAGTAACAGTAAACCTTTTCACTGAGCATGAAACGTAGGGCAGATTGGAAGCAGGTGTTGTGAAGAGCCGTTTTGGAACGTTCCACAAGTGCAGTCAGTATAGTGGATGGACACTGTAGGAAAGTAGGATCTGCTTCTTATGGCTACCCGCACTTTTTGCTGGATGTAGTGCAGTATTAGACTAGTCTGACTGGGATCCTGCTAATCAGGACCCCAGTCTATCTGCTTTCTCCCTAAACTGCTATGATATTGTTAGAAGGTGGTTCTGACACTATGGGCCGCCCGGATTTTTCGCTTTTTGAGCACCTATGTGTTGAGCTTTTACTGTGGGAGAGCCTCATAAATTGGGACTCATCCACAGTGAACTCATGATGAAAGAGACTGCATGTGGATTTTACTGGTGTCCCCCTAGCTTGACTAGGCCGCTGCGCAGCAGCTGGAGTACGGGGCACCGGGCTGGTTACATGCCGACACCTGTGTACATGCGTATGCACACGTGTAGGGGCTGCGCAGGGGAGATTCCTGGCGTGCGCAGTCCAGGAGCAGCTACAAAGTGAATGGTGTGGCAGGACTTATGCAGAATTGGGTGGTGACATGGAATAGGCTTTATACACTGGGAAGAAACATGCCAGGGAAAGTCAGTGTGCTTTACTGTGTTTTTCACTTCATTATTCCCCTATGGGGAAGTGGAGCCCATGGGCTAGTGTCACTTTCCTAAAGCCTACAGATTCCAGACACGCACTAAAGTCCACTGTAACGGGTGTGAGAAGAAGTATTCTGCAGAGTCCAAAGTCATATTTGTACTGCTTTTGGGTCATCCAGAAATGTCACATTTCTCTGAATCAGTCATAACCAGGGCCAGGCTGAGGGCTGACCTCAGCTGGATGGATTGATAACCTTTCTTCCACAAGCTAAGGCCTCCTCTCCAGGAAGAAGAAGATGGGTGGGGCTACAGGCTCATCCATCAGCAGCTATCACTGGTCCCAGGAACCAGGCTGCACCAAGGAGGGAAGGGCTCGTGTTTCAGAGACCATGTGGCCAGAGACCCTGGACGACGCCATTTTGAACCAGCCCAGAGGCTGGACAAGAAGGAGGGAGCAGGGGCAGGGAAGTGATGTGTCGCTGTTTGATAGGACCAACAGAGACTTCCTGCCAGCCCCCTACTCAACTTTTAAAAAGTGCTTGCACAGGAAGAGAAGCTCTCTCTGGGGTGTGGTCGGCTGAGGCGGAAGGTGCTGGAGCCTGGCAATGGGCAGTTGGAAGGAGGTACCCCCTGACTGCCCCCCAGGCCCCTAACAGCGCCAGAAGAAGAGCCCAGGACCGGTGCGCAGAAGCAGGGGCCTCTGCGCAGGGAGAAGAGAGGCCCAGGAGGAGAGCCAGGCGAAAGTCTGGCGCAGGGAGCCAGTGAAGACCGCTCCCTGCAGAATTCCCCCTCTTGGAGACCCGAAGGGCGAAGGAGAGTGCTCCCAGTGGCTGGGGGCCGCCGCCAGGAGCAAGAGGACGCGAAAATGGGGCAGATCGGACCCCTGGGGGCTGAGATATGGGCCCCGGAAGGTGAGCGACCTTTGACCCCTGGGGAGGAAGGGAAGCCGGGGAGCGCTGTCGCGCTCCCCGTGAAGGTGACCCAAGAGGGGCTCGGGACCCCATCCCCGGGCCCTGAAGCCAAGCCGGGGAGCGCCGTCGCGCTCCCCGTGAAGATGTCCCCCACACGGGGTGCCAGGAGCCCACCCTGGCCCCCGCCGAGCAAGTGAAGATGGGGGCGGGGGAGCGCCGTTGCGCCCCCCCATGAAGACAGGAGGCGGGGGAGCGCCATCGCGCCCCCACGAAGAGTGGCAAAAGGGGGCCCGGGACCACATCCCCGGGCCCCGAAGTCAAGTCGGGGAGCGCCGTCGTGCTCCCCGTGAAGATATTCCCCCACGGGGGGCCAGGAGCCCACCCTGGCCCCCACCGAAGCAGAGCAGCTGGGGAGCGCCGTCGCGCTCCCCGTGACAAGGAGGCGGGGCCCGGGACCCCATCTCCGGGCCCCGAAGACCGCAAGATGGAGGGGAGCGCCGTCGCCCCCCCGAAGATGTCTGGGGGCCCGGGACCCTATCCCCGGGCCCCGAAAAGCAGGCGGAGGCTGGGGGAGTGCAGCCGCACTCCCCTCGAGGTCCGGCACGTCTGCCCGCCGGAGCGGGCAGGCCAGAAATGCCTTGCCGGCTCCCGCAGCAGCACGCGAGGGTGCTGGCCGGGCGGGGAGCCGGCGGGGGCAGCCGGGGGTGGGCTCCCCGGGCTGCCCTCCAACGTGGAGATCCTGCGGGGGTCCCGGGTGGGACCGGGGCCCCGTACGAGAGAGGAGGGGCCCGGGTGGGACCGGGCCCCGGAAATTGACAGAAGCGGCCGGGGGTGGGCTCCCCGCGCCGCGGGACTTACCTGGGGGTCCGGGTGGGACCGGGCCCCCTACCGAGGCCAGAAGAAGTGGCGGAAGGCCGCAGGCTGCATTGCGGCTCTCCCCGGCACAGCGGGAGAGTCGCTAATATAATATTCACGAGAGGAGCACGAAGCGCCCCATAATGCCTTGCCAGGCATTTGAAAACCGGCTATTTTGGTGCTTGTGGTGGCCCCAGGAGGACGGGGTCACTACCAACTTGGTGCAAGGATGCTGGGGGAGCTGCAGGAGCAACGCAGTCTCCCCCAGCCCAACAAAGAAAAGTCCCTCCCTAAGTGTCATAGGGAGCTAAAAAGAATAACCCCTCAAGGGCTCACCTTGCATTTATCATTCTCTAGGCTGGAACTTTTGTTCTACAGCTGAGGGTGAATGGAGAAGTGCTTCATGGAGTGAAGGTCTGAGTTGCGGATGTCTGGAGAAGGGCATCCCCTGGAGGTGAAGAGGTGTAATTGCACCAGAACTGCATTTACTAACAGTTATTCCTTTTTAGAGGGACTGAAGGTCACATATGTAATGTGAAGTACCTGTGTAAGGTGATGTCATAAGCCCAGTGGGTTATGTTGCCAGACATTCCTGCTAGGGGGTCTGGCTGTATATGCGTAATCCTGTGATTTCATCTGTGATGCCTTTAGGGGCTGTAATTGCAATGCATTCTAATGTCCAACAAAGGTGATGAGTACTGTCATTCCAAAGTAGGGCTTAAACATGTATTCTTGCTGCTGCGCTTAAGTGAGGAACAACCCAGACGGTTAGCCCTGAAGATGTAGGGGTTCATACTGTATGGTCAATATAGGATGCTCCGTCAGGGTTATGTGTCACTAGGGCAGGTGAACCTATGTTTAATGCGTATTGAGGTAATGGGGTGGGTCGCCACAGGGATGGTGCCAGTGCGCAGGGCCCTCGCTCCAGGTTATGTTCAACTAACTGCATTGGGGGCAAGATGATGTGCATACATGGGAGTGGTGGTACTAGACCCCACCCCCCCTGCGGGAGGGGTGGAGATGTTACGCAATGTCACAAAGTAATTCCAACAGCTTATGTATATTTGTAAATTGGTGCATAGTATTGAGTAGTGTGTGTGTGTTTAATAAATGTACTCTTACTTTTATAAAGCAAAGTACAGACTGGACAATCAATTATTGAGTGTTATTTTTGCGCACCTGCAAATGGCGATTACTAGCCCACACCACCTCCCTTGAGTAAAGCCTCAGACTGCTCTGCAACGCTACCCTCTGAGAGTCAGGCGCTACAATTGGGTGTTTGGTTCCCAGTGAAGGACAAATGTAGTCATGTTGTTTGTGCAGGCCACACAAATACTGCCTCGTTTTCCAACAGATATGTACTTAGGTACCCCCCAGATTGGATACTGGGGTACCCTTGTCAGTCCCTAGTATATGGTACCCATGTACCCAGGGCATAGGTACCCTAGAGGTCTCCCATGGGCTGCAGCATGTATTGTGCCACCCATGAAAGACCATTCAAAATGGACCTACAGGCCTGCCATTGCAGCCTGTGTAAGTTTCTGCACGCACCACTTACTTAAGATATAGGATTACTATATCTAAGGGTCACTGCACTTAAAATCTTTAAGTCACCCCTCTAGCAGACCTTTACAATCCTGAGAGCAGGATGCTTGGTTCTAAGTGAGAGGGTGCCCCTGCAAGAGCAGGACAACCCTGCAGCCTTCAGAGTCCATTCTCCCGGGTTGCCAGTGAAGCAGCCATATACTAATATAGAGGGGCATTACGTGACCGTGCAATGACAATCTCGAAAACTGCTGCAACAAACCCTATCGTGTTTGGTGTCAAACATGTTGGAATCATACCCCCACACTGGTAACTGGTGTGGGAGGTATTATTCCACCCACCGGGAGAGCCCTCCGTTAGGCTCTCGTTGTTCCTGGTACCATCCTTCTAGTCCCAGACAGCACAAAATGGTTGCTGGCAACCAGAGACACATTTCTGCCATCCTGCTGCTGAGCCAAGCTCGAGCAGGGGAAGGCAGAACAATAGGCATCCTGTCACAGGGAGGTGTGACCACCTCCCAGACAGTATTTAGTGTATTAGGGCTGGGTGGGTGCGCTTGCCAGTGCCTGAAAACCTGTATGAGGGGCACATTTGGTGTCCCTGTGCATAGTCCAGTTCAAACCAGTCCTGGGAGCCGTTGGCTCCCGCTCTGGCGTGAAACTGGACAAAGGACATGGGAGGAACCTCCCCTCTGTCCAGACCCTTCCCTGGGAGGGTCCCCTGAATCTTCCCAACCCTTTCCTTAGGGTACTTAAGGGCTTACCTGGGTGTAGGTCCCTAGATTTGTCGTGGACAAGATTCAGAACTGAAACCACTGCACTTCGACCGTCTGGGCACTCTGGACTTCGTTTGGACCTGACTTTGTCTCCCTCTCAGTCTGCTACCTCGTCTATGCCCGTGCACCATTCAGGATCCGTGTATGGCCTGTGGAGCATCCAAGACACCGGAAGATAATCTCCCTTGGAGTGACGGTGTCACTCTCCTGCATTCGCAGGCACCACAACACTGCTGACTGGTCTGCTGATCCTGAGCTCCTACGAACTCCAAAGG
Organism: Calotriton arnoldi; assembly: GCA_963921515.1. NCBI lineage: Eukaryota > Metazoa > Chordata > Amphibia > Caudata > Salamandridae > Calotriton > Calotriton arnoldi. The sequence goes on along the minus strand of CAWUFW010018754.1, from coordinate 51,106 downwards.
GTTCAACACCACAGGAGGTGGGTTTCTACATCCCTCGAGGCCCAAGCTGCCCTCTCACCCAGTTTGAGGTCAGAATCCCTCGTGGGGGCTGCAATACCTGAACCCCTGTGCACTGCATACTTTTGCAAGTGCAAATGCTTGTTGGCAATTCTGCAGCAAATGCGTTGGGCTTCAAGTAGTCGCAATCTCTGGCAACTTCTCCTGCAAAGATCTCCAACCACATCGCACCCTGTGCTCCTTGGCCTGCTGCTTTGTAAAGCTGCCAGAGGTCCTCCTACGACTCCAGTGTCTTTGACCTGTGGGTCCTGTGGAGGGTCAACTACGACATCTTTGGGCTCCCTTGATTGCTCGGGGCTGGCCCTGACTCCCCTGCTTGTGGTGAGTCTCCTGGATCTTGCTGGTCCTCTTCCTGCAACTTTTTTTCACCTTGCACGTTTGTTGCCAAGGCTTGTTGGTGCTCCCGCCGGACACCGACCCCTCAGCACTCGACATCCTTCATGGGACATCTAGTATCGAGCTCCTGGTTGTCCTCAGCATTGTCTGGTCCCCACAGCTGCAGAGTCAAGATCATTGACATCTATTCTGAAGCACCCGACATCGGTGGGCATTCGTCTACTGAGCCCCTGGTAACTCTCAAGTGACCCAGACTCTGTCCCCTCTGCTTTCAGGTACTCTTCATCAAGAATCCATGTTTAGATTCCCAAGGACACTTTCTCCTCTTCCAGCAGCGGCACTTTCCTGAAGTCCTCCAATGGGTTCGACGGCGGTTTCCGATGCCAATTCACACCTATGCACCCAGCTTCCCTGGTATAGGTAACTTGGGTACCATGGTATCCACAGGTGGGGTGGCTCTGTAACCTTCTGTCTTCCATGGGGTTTCTTCAGGGTCCACTGGGAAGGGTCCTTAATATTTAACAATCCAACAGCGACTTGCACATAGACTTGTACGGAGCACGCAGTTGTGTACTCACACTGCACACGCTCTCCATGGGGTCCCTATCTACTCACCTTGGGTGGTTCCTTGGGGTCCCAGCAATTCTACGTCCTCTTGACATTGTCCTGACTTGAGCAGTACTTCTTATACCACTTTTTTAGTGTATGGTTTGGTCCCCCCCTTGGATTTCTTTGCTATAGTATTGTGTGCTTTGTGTATATCTCTGTGTGGGAGATACTGGAACGTACTAGAGAGTATTATATTATAAATACATATTTTTATAAATACCTTGTGTGGTTCTCTTTCATTTAATCTATACTATAAGATTGCATTCTGGTAAAACAAGCTGCTTTACACTGCTGCAAGACTAAGCCTGAAGGCTGCTCTCCACAGCTACCACTTGGATAGCTTTCTAATGTTGTCTGAGACCTCTTAAATCACCATAAGGGTTGTCTGGATTGGTGCAAGGTGCCCACTTACATTAGTGGACATCATATACCAGGCCAGCTTCTCACAGACATAGTTCCCAATTTCCTCTGAGACTTTTGTAAAGGGAGACCTAAACGCAGTTTCAGCACAAATTGCTTAAATCAATGGTCAGACACAAACAAATGATAATTTATTTCCAGTCTAGAATCCTGGTACTAAAGTAAGGAAAGGGACTCTTTACTAACAACATACCTCAAATAATTTCTTATGGATTGTAGAATCGAAAATGCTTTACTTCAGATCTGTTAACAGGAATCAGAGCCAATGACCAACGTTACCTATACTCAATTTCATAATGCTCAAACCTAGTCTCGGTTCTTAAAAACAATGTTCAGCAATTGTTAACTTTGTCGTTTGTTAGAACTTTACCTCAAGAGTACCACATGTTTCATTGATTTTAAACTTAGTTCCAGTAGGAATGACTTCATAATTCATGACCTGTGGAGACAAATTGAGGACTTAAAAAATGCCCCCTTAAAGGAATGGAACTTAATCTTTTGAATTAGTTACAGCATTCAGTATGCATAAAGGGATAGTTAGGATAGATGGGCAATCAACCATCAACGAGGGGCTTATGACTAAGGCAAGTCAACCTGGTTAGTCCATCTTTCCAACCCCTCTTAACAGTAATCTCCGCCAAGTTACTTCCAACTATCGCAAATGGCATTATAGGCATAAGAGGGCTGGATGCTGCAATATTGGATAAAGTGCAGATTAACACCTTCAGGCGAGTGTTCAACCTGCCTCAATGATCCACACCAGCACAGACCCGGCTCTAATTTGGGCTCACAAAGCAAGAGCTGGCTAGAAGAGCAACAACAACAAAAAGTTGATATAAGATCAGCCGAGATCAAGACTCCCCACTAAAAAGAGTATTATGGTCAGCTCTTCAAGGCTTTCAGCAGTCAAAATAATATAAGTACTTGCATGCCTCAATTAAAACAATTTGTCTAACCAACCTGTGGGTTGTAGGTGCACCATACGATGCCTTTAAAAAGGCGGCAAACAGGGCCGTAAAACTGCAATATTTTGTAGAAGACAAAATCAAATTCAGCTCCCACTCACATGCATGTATGGTAGTCAAACACTACATCACCTTGACGACAGCTTCTTACCTGGCAATTCCCTATCTAGCATACATAAAATGCCAACTGATGATCCTGTGCATGGGAAGTATACCTCCATTAGCAAAACAACCAGGGGCAGATTAACAATGAAAGTGCACTGAGGGGCAGATTTACAAGCCGCTTGCGCCACCGGTGCGTTACTTTTTGTGACGTACCAGTGGCGCATTTTACTGCTCCATATTTACAAGGACAGGAAAAGTCACACAGGGTGGCTTTTCCTGTCCTTGTAAATATCGCCCCTTTGCACGCAGCACTTGGCGTGAAAGGGGCGTTCCATGGGTGTTGCTGTGGGTGTTCCCACGCAACACCCATGGAACCAGACACATTTCCAGATTTACGACGAATCGTAAATCTGGAAATGCGTGTGAATGCTAGGCCTCCCCAGGCGAGGCGTAGGGAGGCGCAACGAGGAGAAATTTATTAATTTCTCCTCGCTTTTTTTCCTCTTTCTATGCGTGCTGCATTCTGCAGCACACATAGAAAGAGGAAATCACCTCTTCTGATTGTTTTTGTTCAGGAAGGGTTCCCTTCCTGCACATAAACAATCATTGAAACAATGCCGTTTTTCAACTTCTATGTGTGCTAATGCAGCACACATAGAAGTTGAAAAACGGCATTTCAGATTGTTTTTGTGCAGGAAGGGAACCCTTCCTGAACAAAAACAACGTCCCCTAAAAGCAGGCATCCTTGCACCATGGTGCAAGGGTGCCTGCGCCCGCGCATGGCAGCAGTTCGTGCGCCAGCGCAGGGGGAAGCACAGAGATGTGACATATTGTTGTAAATATGTCGCATCCCTGTGCTTTGAACGTGACTCAGTGCGGCGCAGCCAAATGGCTTGCGGCACGCACTGAGTCACTTTCATTGTAAATCTGCCCCTCTGTCACTTTCAAAGCACAGGGATGCGACTTATTTACAACAATATGTCGCATCTCTGTGCTTCCCCCTGCGCTGGCGCACGAACTGCTGCCATGCGCGGGCGCAGGCACCCTTTCACCATGGTGCAAGGATGCTTGCGTCGTGGGGAGATTGTTTTTGTTCAAGAAGGGTTCCCTTCCTGCACAAAAACAATCTGAAATGCCGTTTTTAGGTCGAGCCTCGAGTAGCGCGCAAGCGCTGCTCTGCGAGACTTTAAGTTAGGGGCTTTTGAAAGCTGACCAGACGCTCGTGTGTCATGGCCTTTTCCCTGCGGTTACCCGCAAGCAAAAGGCCATGGTGCACGAGCGTGTGGTCACGCCTGATGCTCGCAAGCGCACAAGCGCGCGCGACGTGCACAGCTGCCATCTGGCTTTCTACAGCGCGTGAATCCCTCTCTTCTCCCCCTCCTCCCTCCTCGTCAGCTTCATTTTCCTTTCACTTTCGCGCTGTGCGGCCGTGTCACTTTCACGGCCGCGTGGCTATCAGCTTCATTTTTTAAATTTTTATTTATTAACTTTCAGCGCGAGGCGTGCGCTGGTTTTAGAAGTTTCACAGCACACATGGGTGTTCGTCTGCACTGAAGGTGTGTTTCAGGGCACGAGTCGGGGTACCACGCAGGTGGACGGCGTCCCCCCACTTATTTTACAGGGTGGACGCCGTCCACCCTGCTTATCAAAACGCCGTCCACCCTGCGCGCCCGTTTCATATCCATCCTCCCTTCACTGTTCTCTTCTCTCTCCGTCTCTTCTCTGTCTCCCTCTTCGCTCCGCTCTCTCGTCTACATACCCCTTTCTTTCACTTCCCTACACTTCTGTCCATCGCACTGCATACCCACATCTCATAAATTTGGACAATCCGGTGTAGGGGCCTGAGCTCACAAGGTCTGGCTTCCGGCTTCGCGCGCTCACAGCAGGCCCGCGCCGAGGCCCACCACAGTTTATTTCTCTGACTTCCTGCAGGAGGGAGGAGGGGAGGCGAACATAAACACATCATATTTCAGACATTGCTGAAGCATGCTTTACCCTCCCTCGGAAGCGGCTCACGTCTCTGCTGCCAGGGAAAACTTACTGAGAACAGAGCGACGGTGGCCCTCAAGGGTTTCCTCGGAACCAAACACTTATGGAAGAGCGTCCATTTCAGTGCTGCGCTTTCTGTTGCTACGTCAGGACAGCTTTGAATAATTCACCAAATTGATGACATCGCTAGACATTTACAGGGAGGGGGGGAGCCCACAGGTGCCCACAGCTGCAACACGCCAGTAGGTGGTACATGGTTATGACATCACGGAGCCTTCCAAAGAGGCCATGCATCCGTTTTTGTCTCAGGGATATGACATCACCCAGGTCCTCCTAGCTGAAGTTTGTCAATAGCTGTCACCGGATATGCCGTCACAGAGTCTCAGGCAGGGGCTACCCATCAAAGTTTGTCACAGAGTTTTGCCATCGCAGCAGCAGAGGTAGGGTGACCAACTGGCATGGGTGCAAATTCAGGACGGTGAGTGTAAAAATTCAGGACAAAGGGTCAAAATTCAGGACAAAAATTCTACATATCCCTTTCTTTCACGTCCCTACACTTCTGTCCATCGCGCTGCATACCCACATCTCATAAATTTGGACAATCCGGTGTTACATCACCCACGGAGGCGGTAATAAAAGGTGAACTTTTATTTAAGTCAGGTAGAATAATCCTCACCTCTGTGTTCCTAGTAAATCGTCATTTTGTTTCCTAAAGCTAGGGAATTTTACATTTTCCTGGTCCTAATTTTGGCTCTGCCGCCTATGTACGCCACCTTTGTACATAGGGGGCAACGCCAAATACAATGGGTGTTGCGGTGGAACGCCCACCGCAACACCCACTGCACGCCCCTTTCACACTAAACAGAGCGTGAAAGGGTGCCTTATGTGCAAGGCAGCGTTAAGCCACGTTAAGTGACTTAACGCTGCCTTGTACATAAGGCAAGGCCCCTATCGCCATGGGAACGTCACAAAAAAGTGACGTTCCCGTGGCAATAGGGGCTTGTACATATGCCCCTTTGTTCTTTAGGCGTTTTGTATGAGCCAACATTTGGCATATTATATGTTATGATGTTATAAATGCTAATATTTTATATGTTGCATCAGCAAACTGTAGGCATACTTCATTTTATGATGTTATGAATAGTAATATTTTATATCTTTTATTCTGAAATTGTTATGGTTTTAATTAACTAAAACAACAAATTTGAACTTGAACTCAACTGAGGCCTGATACTGGCCCAGTTTCTTTAGGTGTGCTAAGTGGCCTTACTGGTCTGAGTTGCTTCCACCACAGATAGGCATCCTGAAAGGCTGCTGCAGCCTTAGGATGTGTGTGCTGAGCCTGGGCCTGTGTTTATGTGTTGAGTGCACCTTCATGTAAACAAAAATGTAATGCATGGCAATTACTCAGGCTGCATCCCAGTTCATCATTGTTTTCCACACCATGCCACCTCAGCTTGAACCCAGCCATATTCAATCTGCTTTGACCCCGCTCCATTGGAAACAATACAGCCCAAACTGGCAGACCAAGTCCTCCCTCAACTAGAATACAAGCAACCAAAGACTAATTTCGACCTTGTTGGGGCTATTCACTCAGGTGTAGCAAGTACCAGTTCCACCGTCAGCTTGGGGCCCACGTCTGGGTATAGCCACCCTACTTAGGGCATTGCACTAAAGTATATGAAAAAGTAATGGGTGGAATGCTTCTATTTTGCCATTGTGGCTTTTACCTTTTTCTCTACCACGATTTTGTGGAACACTTTCTATAAGATGGGGAGTAGTTGGGCACTATAGGTTTTATAAAAGAGGGCCAGTAGCCCATTTGTGCCCTGAATCGTAAAGAGGCAAATCTGGATATTACTCCTAAAATCTCTTCTTTGGTAATGGGTTGCTCCAACTTCTCCCTATCCCCAGCTGATATAGTGAGAAGTTTAGCTCACTCTAGGTCTTTTTTCCTGTGCAGCGTGTCTGTGACGTTCCTGCCATACAGATCTCTATAGAAATCATAGAAACAACTGAAATTTTCCACCTCCGCTGAGGACAAAATACCACTCCTATTGTTCATGCTTAATATGTGGCTTTTGGCCTGTCTCGTCTAAGGCAGATTTATCAGTCATTTACTTGGTTTATTACCTAGCTCATAGAAACAGATATCTAGTTTTGCCAGCACATAGGGCCTGATTACAATGGTGATGGGACCGCCACTGTAAGGCCGTCGGTGGCGGTCCCACCGCCAACAGACCCTGCAGGACTACCTGCTGCATTACGATGGAGGCCGGATGGAGGGATGGCGGCGAGACTGACAGCCACACTTCCGACGGTCTCAAGGAGCCTGTCGGACCGTTGGAGGGGCTGTAATCCCTACAATAGTGGTGGTGCCTGCTCAGGCACCGCCTTAGGGATTACAATGTCCCTTTCCGCCGGCCGTTTCATGGCAGTTAACCCACCATAAAAAGGCAAGCAGAAAGTGACTTTGGGGGCTCCTAGCAGGCCCCACTTCCCCCCGGACCTCCAGTATGGGATCTCTAAACATCCCTGCACCATATGGCTCTATCCACTTCCAGGGCCTGGATTTGTCTCGGCAAAGCGACAAGCCTCCTCCATTTGGTACAGCAAGCAAACAAAAATCGCAGAACACTTCACAGTCTCCTAGCATGGGTGGCAGGACAAGGATCTCTCATAAGTATTGTAAGAAACTGAACATCTTAGAAGCTCAGTTTGAGTGTAAAAGTTATACTGTGTCTGTGCAGTGTCCTATTGATGTTTGGGCATGCACATTAAAATGATAGATTAAGCAATAATTAAAAGTAAGTTATTGGGAACCTACGATAACTTTGAGCAAGCAACACATATTATTTTCCATTGGATTGTTGATTCACAAGTTAAATTTAACCCACACATGCGAATTCCTTTAATAGTCATTATGTCTATAATGGTATTACCACTTTATAAATACACAGCATTTTCTCTGTATAAATCACTTTTTAAAAATAATTAATCTAATGATATGTCCAGTTATATGGACAAAAACAAGGGCTATACATAAAAGTAACTTACACTTGTTATTATATTTACCTGAGTAATTTACTCTTACACTTTTGAGTAACTTTACAACTTTTGTCTACTCATAAAATCTGCAAGTAAACTTACTTCAAAAGTTTAACTTACATGTCTCCAGCCCCTGAAAAATGGGGTAGAGCCGAACTTACAAGTGTATGTTTAGCATTTAAAAATAATGTAACAATACATTTGAGTAAAATATAGTTCTATTATAATTGAATTACTTTTACTACACTCTATACATAACATAAAATAATTAATAATGCATCATTATTTTACTTAGATGAGATTTTTTTAATTTAAATTCAATTTATTATATGTACATTGATAACATTATTTATTTCAATATAAAATTAATAGTGCTGCAGCATTTTGTATTTATTCTATATTTAACATAAATGTATAAACTTAAATCACATTAATATTTATAAAATAAATAATAGCTTTTTAGCTTAATAAGTGTTTTAAATGTTCCCTACACTTTACCATGTGGCAATCTCTGGCCCAAATGTGGAGTCTCCGTATGACAAAGTATAGGGAAACTTGAAAAATAAACTTTCTGTCCCATTTTCCTCTCCTTTCTTCACCTTAACACTTCTACCACAGACCTTTAGCTCTATTTACCTTTCTTTAGCTAACTATGCCCAATTTCTCTTTCAGCTCTCTTTACCTCATCTCAATCTACCTCACCATCTCTCAATAGACTTATCTATACCACTTATGTCTACTTTGCTCTCATGACCTCACCTTTCTCTCTACCACTCTCTGTACCTACCTTTACATCTCTACCTCTCTCACATCTCTCTTTACCATATTCCTTTCTCAGGACTCAATTCTTGGTTGCCAGCTCACCTCTCCTTCATCTATTTAATCTCTCTTTTGACCTCATCTCTCAGTCTATCTCAGCTATGTCTCTGTCTATACCTCACCTCTCTCAGCAATCTCTCTACCTCACTACTCTCTACCTCAACTCCTGCTATACCTCTTTTCTACCTTCTCTCCCACTCCCTCATCTCTACCACATCTACCTCACCTTCTGACTACCTAATGTTTCAATTAACCTCATCATTATTTCACTACTTCACTTCTCCACATCCCTTCTCACTCTTTCTACCACGTTTTCCTCTGTCTCACCTGTTACTACTTTGCTCCTTTCTTGCTACCTCTCTTTCTCTAATTCTACCTCTTGTGTCTATTTAGCATTAACTCCTATTTTTCTCATCTCTCCCTGCAATTCCCTCTCAATTTCAATTCACCTCTCTCTGCCCCCTCTTTATTCATCTCTCTACTTCACCTCTCTCTCTACCTCCCTTGTTTCATTGCAACTCTCTCTTCACCTCAACCTGTCTCTCTACCTCTGTATCAATATCACCTCTATTTCGCTACCTTTCCTCTGTCTCTACTTCACCTTCTTTCTCTTTACATGTTATCTCTCTTCATACCATTTACCCCCTTCTCTCTCTACCTTTCTCTCTACTCCTTTACTCTCTTTACCCGACCTTCTTTGCATACAACTTCTCATTTTGCCTGTCTCTCTAAACATCAATGCTATTTTTCTATATTGCATCTATACTCCTTTCAATACCTTACCTCTCTACCTGTTTATCTCTATCTCTCTCTACATCCACTTTTTGCAAAATTACCTCTCTTTCTACCTTACCCCTCTCACTACCTCACCCCTAGGTGTACCCCTCTCCTCTTTTTCTACATTTCCTTCTGCCTAAATTTACCTCGACCTATCTCACTTTAAAACCTCATCAAACTCCCTACCTCTTTTTCTCTATCTACCACCTCCTCGTTCTACCTATTTGAATTTTATCTGCTGGTTACCTCCATTTTCTCTTTTTTTTTATACCTTTCCTTACTGCACATATCTTTATACCTCACATCTATCTTCCTTCTCCCTCAACCTCACCTCTCTTGCTATACCATTTTCTTTATCTCTCTGTTCTTCTCCTGTATACCATGATGTGCCATTTTCTTAACTCAGCAGCACCAGACTTAACTTTCAAGCCAGAGAAATGTGCACATACAAAAGTGAGGGGAAGGGCAAAGCAAGGAAAGTCAACTACGGAGAAAATTAGATTTCACCCAGTGGTGAAAGCCCAAAAACAGTAATTTGATGTCCTCTGTTGCAGGGAGAATACCAGTTGGGAAGTGGGATTTATTTTTGATTATGAATATATGGCAACTAAATGTGTAATTTCAAGTCCAAATGTGGATATGTCTTATTTTAATATTATGCAGTAGTCTACCAAATCTCCACCAAGTTATCATTACTGTGCATTTTCTGCAGTGGGATAGATAGGCTGGTTAGACACTGAATTCATCATAAAATATTGATGTGGTGGGACAAAATATAATTAGATTCAAGCTAAATAGGAAATGGCTTTATCAATGCTTGTTCAAGCATTTTTGGTACTCTTTTTTTGATAGAGGTTTGGCAAGCAGGTTTTGTGCACTGCCTTTTCTGTAATTTACACACCCATTATTGTTTGATATCAGAAGGACTTGAATAGCTGAAAATATGTAATACATTAAACATTTTTCTGAACAGGGAGTCCCAAAATATGTTTTGCACAGGGCCCCAAAAAACCTTAATATGACACAGTGTTTACCAGTTATGAATATTATGGAGGTATTTAGCTCATGCCACCCTAGAGATTTTACAAAAGTGATACGTTTTCTTTAATGATTTCCAGTGAATGCTCTTTAAAAAGAAGCATCATGACAGCTCATAAGTCTGGATGTAATGTGCTAATGCCTGTAGTGTTAGCACATTCAAGTAAGGAACACAGGAGCGAGCCAGCAGTAGCAGACAGAGATGCTAATAGCTGCTGAGCAGTCCCTTATGCAGTTCATTGCAAGGATTTGATTTACAACAAAAGGATACACAAGTGCCAGTTGCATTAGGAGAGAGATGAATATTCAACTGTGTTGAACTTAGTCATGACTGACAAAGACTCAAGCCAATGGCTGAAAGAGGCTGGTCAAAGAATGGCAATGGGTGAAAGAGGCAGACACAACGTTCACTCAATGTATATTGCAAGCAGTATGCCCTATTGATATCTGTGGTGTCAAAACATAGACCTAATGACACATTGACACTAATTCCCCTGCATTTCCATAAAGAGATTTGTAGGAGGAAATCCCCAAATCATCACGTAAAGTGATCTGATTTGACCAATTTTAAATTACCAATATGCTTTAATATGCAAATTGCTAATAGTAAGCCACAACTCCCTGTTAAGCTATCTTCAAAATCATATACAATTTTTATAAATGGTGTTCATCCATGTGGCAGAGTGGGCCTTGGTAGACGAACCTCAAATAAGCCCCTTTGAGGACGCGTCTTGAGACCAATTTCTTAGCATTCCATCATTAATGTACAGAAATAAGAAGAAACACACACAGATGGGATAAATCAAAATTAATATATTGTACTATTTTTCTTTTTTCGTTTTTTGCATATGTGAGGCTGTCACCAAAACAAGTTCATAGTTGGAAAGATGAGAAAGTGACTTATAAGTGAATAAGTGATCTTAAAGTGACGAGGCGTTTAAGTGAAGGCAATATATACAGTGCAATTATATAAAAACAGCATATAAAATGTTTGACTCAATAGACATCCGTCCCTAAGAACGCGAATCTCCAGTAACCCTTCTTTTGATTCTGTTATTTTTCGTGGGGTGGAGAACGTAGGGTATGGATTGTCAGGATACGGCAACGTTTCGACCCAAGAATGTGCGTGATTGCGACAAAGTCACCGCGGGTCTTCTTCAGGACAAGGTGTATACAGCCAGTAGTAGTGATGTGGGGTACCACTTGCAGTCCTTAAGAGAATTAAAGATGAGAAATCCACCGTCCGGTTGGATTCTTTGGAATAGCAGGTGCTGGAGTGAATCAGTCTGCTCAGGGCAGAATCTGATTCCATAGGTCAGAACTTCAGCCAAGCCTTTTGTTGACTAATCAAGTGGCCACTTTCTAGTCTTTGCAACTATGAACTTGTTTTGGTGACAGCCTCACATATGAAAAAAACAAAAAAAGAAAAATATTACAATATACTAATTCTGATTTATCCCATCTTTTGTGTTTATTCTTATTTCTGTACATTAATGATGAAATGCTAAGAAATTGGTCGCCCAACAAAACCAGTTGTAGTATATTTGCTAGACGCCCAGGTTCTGAGGAATACTGGGTTACCCCATTGCATTTTATATATGCCTTTGAGGACCTAGCAGCGTTGGCAGATGTTATACACACACTGTCAGAACTCCTGTATCCTGTATCACCGCGCATTTCATTAGCGCGTGTAAGGGAATAGGGATGTAGAGAGATTTCCTCTACAATATTGACGTTTGTCGAATAAAGCTATTGTTGTTCTTGATTTTTGCAGGAAAATATAATTTTGGCTAAAATAAATGTCTATTACTGTAATCTGTCGCATGTACATCTAATCCTAGCAAAATTAGAAAAAAATATTAGATTTCTCTTTCAAGACGCAATGCATCATACAGAGATGCTAAGTTATTGTATTGTTTATGACTCAAAATGATAAATAAAGATGTTAAATAGTTGTTCATTCAATGTTCACTAAAGTGCATCATGTGTGCTTACTTACCCAATAAATTCTGTAGAAGCTTCAAGGTGGAAAGCACTGTAGTTTTTTAATACTTTACCATTTTTGTCAATGTTACTGATCTGAAGCTGCTTCTATTCTGTGCACACGCACAGATGTGCCAATGGACCATTCCCTTTCTACATACCCCTCTGGCAGTACACCTCAAATATATTATAAATGTGCAATGTGCACACACAGCTCTGCCAATGCACCTCAGCCCTGATCTACAAACTTTAGATGATCTGCATGTAGTACATCTCTGTCAGGGCACATCAATCCTCACCTGTCCATACCTTCTGTACACTCAAGTCTGTCTCATTACTGACCTGCAATTCTGTGTGTAACAGCACCACAGATGTACCTAATTCTCAACCTGCAGGTACAATTGGGACACACAACTCTGATCTCCTATGAGCAATATGCTTTTGAGACCTCAGGGTGAGCAGTAAACTCAGAGAACTGTAGATTCTCAGGAGTTTCAAGGAACTGTGATTCACCAGGACCCCCTCATTCTTAAATTAATTGAAAGAGGCCCTTGATTGGAAATCGAGAGCACAAGCTGATGGGACTTGGTGTGTGAGCAGAATCTTCAATGTTCTGTTGGTGAAAGAAAGTCTTTGGTCTCAGAATGAGCAGAGCACCAGTGGACCTGAGGATAAAAGAACCCTCAGAAATCTCCTGGTGATCATGGTTATCACTAACATGGGGGTGGCCTGGAGCTTCTGCGTAAGAGGGGGGAAGGCCTAAGGTTGGACACGACTGTCAAACAGATCCATGAGAGTGCGTAGACATCTCCAGACCAGTGGGTGATTGTGATCCACAGGGTACCTTCTGGCCACTGGAAAGTGGAGATGAACTGATGGGAGAGAGGGCATTCAGAAATCTTAGTGTGAACATGAGCTCGGGAACCCAAGGGTGGGCAACAGAATAAGGGACCTGAAGGTGAGAAAAGATTTGTAGACATGAAGAAGAGCATCAGAACACCTATATGTGACCTGGTGGGGAATAATAGTGTTTTCAGTCTTAATTTTACCGGCCCTACAAACTTTAAAATGCTTCATACTATAAACTTTACCCAACATCAGCTCCTTATCACCAAGCAAGCAATGTTTTGTGAAAAGTTGTGACCTGCAAATGTAGGTCACTTTTTTGGGATACGTGTGCCTGTTCGTGGTCTCTCTCCGACCCTGTATTCATACAGAACTAAAGGTACAATCTTGTGCTTAAAATATTTAACAATGGGTCATGAATTACTCACATGTCACTCACTTTGTCACAAAGTATTAACTTTTAAAATTTTCATTTCATCTCCATTTTCTGTAATACAACTGCATGTTTCTTTTTAGGGCCCAACATCGTTTGGGAACTGGGACTGAACGACCTTCTGTCATCGGTCCCAACCCAGCAATTAGGATGTGACCGAACACTGTTCGGTTGCATTCCAATTCTTTACCGACTGGAATGCATGGTCTCATTGTAAAGAGCTGAGGTGCAGTTCACCCCAGCAATTAGGATGTGTCTGAACACTGTTCGGTTGCATTCCAATTCTTTACCGACTGGAATGCATGCTCTCATTGTAAAGAGCTGAGGTGTAGTTCATCCATAGGCTGCCATTCAGAGGCCTTGCACCCATGGGGGCCCTGCTGGGGGCCCACAAAGTTGGATTCCCACAGCCTTTCTGTGTCGGAAAGGCCATCACAGAAAGGCTGTTGAAATCTGCCATCGTAATTCCTCGGGTGGAAAGAGCAGCCCGAGGGATTACTGGAGGCTTTCCAAATGGCAGACGGGCTCTCTGAGCCCATCGGAGGCCATTCAGAAATCCGGTTTGGATTCCTTTCCAACCGACCCCATCATAATGGGTCGGTCAGAAAAGAATCCGAACAGCCAATTACGATGCCGTAGGAAAGGCTCCGACCGAGGGTCGGAGCTGTTTCCCATGCCATCGTAATCGGGCCCTTAGTGTTAATTGTCAGGAAACTTGTGTTGCAATTATGAACAAAAATATGTAATTACGTTGAGAGTCCAGTGGTTGTTCTATTAAGAATGACCGCCTTATGAGAATAAAGCATAATAATAGTACTTGTGAGAAATTGGGTTGTTGGATGATTGGGGTGTTAACACTGCTCGAGCAACAGGCGCAAACCTTGTCAAGGTGAACAACAAAAGTCACTAAATTAACTTGTGCTTAATCCTCTGGTAGCTCGGCACAAAAGCTGTCAGGTTTTAGTTAGAGATAATGTATAAAGTTTTTTATGCAGCACACAAACAGTAATAAAGTGAAAACACAACACAAGAAAAATCTCACTCCAATTTAGAAAACTGGAGTAACCCTTAATAAATAATTTGAAACCAAAACAACAAAAACCCAATCAGTAGAACCGAAGTTATGAATTTTAAAAGTTTAAAGTAAATACTAGCATCTAAAAGATCAAAATGCCAACTGCGGACATCTAGTCACCCAAGACTGTGTCAAAGTTGAAAATTATGTCTGACTGCGATAGAGCGCGTGTCAGATACAAGAAGTGGATTGGGCCAGGTTGGCGCTTACATTCAGACTTAAAAGAAGTTTTAAAAAAAATGTTTTGAGAAGATCAACTGGCAAGTCTGCAGGCAGTGTTTGAGGAGGAATCGTTTTTGTCGGAGGCCGGATACCCCTTTGGCAAGGACCACTGAACAGGATTTGCTGCTGCGGAGAAGAACGTAGCTGTAGCTGCCACAGAGTCAGGCCAACTGGCGACATACCTTGTGTGGCTAGACGCGCAAGTTGATCCTGGTCTCTCAAGTCTTAGAGCAGTTGTTAGCCAATAAATTCCCAGGTTTTGGATTTTCGCTATCTTGGCACCTTTAACACCACAACCATAGGTCGAGGACTGAAGGGTCACCACATGGAGTGTTAGGAATCACACAGGCTGGGTCCAGATGTGGGCTCAAGATGGCTGGAGCCTTTTTTTTCTCTGAGGCTGTGATCAGGAGGCCATCCAACTAGCCCTTGGAGTCACTTTGATAGTCCTGGGTTCAAGAAGTGGAAGAGGGCTTAAGCTGCAGGGCAGGCCTCTGAGGGTTCAAGGCAGGCTTCAGGCAGCAAAGCAGTCCTCCCAGGTGCAGCAAAGCAGTCTTCCAAAGAACATAGCAGGTCACAGCAGCAGGTGGTCCTCTGAGAGTCCTTCCGCAGGTCCAGAAAGTGCACTGAACAGTGGGTCTGAGGACCATATTTTAATTCCTGGTGCATTCTTTGAAGTAGGAGAAGTTTCTAGAGAATCCCCTTTGAAGTGCTTGAAGTTTTCTCCCTCTCCTGCCCTGGCTCCACGCTGGCTACATGAACAATCCAGTGGTGACAAGTCCTGGGCACAGCCTATTCAGTTGCAAGTGGGGCTGTGTCCAGGTCTGCACACTCAACTTGCCAGTGATGGCCCATCCATGAAAACCTAATCCCTCTTTTGTGCCTGGCTGGGAGGAATAACCAAAGTCCAACTGCCAATTACACCTAGTCATGTGACCCAGGAACAGGCTGCAGGCACCAAATAATTAGGGCAGGAAGCTGCCAACTCTCTAAAAGTGACATTGTAAAAATAGTAACTTAAAATCCGACTTTACCATTAAAGAGGGTTTTAAATAAAAATGTTGCAGACACCAAATCACCTTTTAGCTATTCCCAATCAAACGTTAACACTTATTAAGTGTAATAAGGCAACCCACTGCTATCCTATGGGAGAGGTCGGCCTCACAGAAGTGAAAAACTGATTTAGAACATTTTCACTACCGTAAAACTTAAAGCACATGCCCAACCTTTTAATTACAAGCACCGTGCCTTATGGGCTATTTAGGGCCTACCTAAGAGTTGACGTATATGCAATTAAAGGGGAGTTTTTAGCTTGGCAAGGGGGAGTTGGTTTGGCAGTTTGAAACTCCATTCAGGCTGCAATGGCAGACCTGGGGCACATTTTAAGGGGCTACGTAAGTGGGTGGCACGATAAGTGCTGCATGTCCATGGTTGCATTTAATTAATTAATTCCACAAAGCCTGATTCCCCCAGGTCAGGACGAGGGTAAGACATGTGTTATAGTTGGCACTACAGTTTTAAACACCATCAAATGCCACCCCACAACTTCTCTTGACACCCACACTAGACCCATGATGACAATTATCCCATGGCAGGTCTTAGTTCCAAGATTTCTCTCCCAAAGTGGACCAAGTTTATAGAGGATTATGATATACGCTTGCTCCAAGAAACTTTGAGTGTGCAACCAATATATAAGGCAGGCTATTTAAGTTTCTTCTCACCCCTGCAAGGCGCGGGCGCATAGGTCGACCTGCAGGGGGGCTTACTATCTGGACTAGAGCCAGCCTGTTATGTAAAATACAGTCAATAGACACTTATACACAGGATGTTTTGGCCATATGCCTGGTAAGTGATAAACACACTAGTATAGAAATCTATAATGTGTACTCTAGAGGTGTTAAGGGGGTGCAAAATCAACTACTATCTCATCCCTTTGAGCCCATTTGGCATCCACCAATCACTGTCCTTATCTCTAGATAGCTGGGAATTTTAATACAACCTTTGAACCCCTGAACAGCGATGAGATCGACCTAAGAAGGAATGAGGATAAAATATGGGGCATCCCAAGACTAGACCTCTCACAAAATAAAAAATGGACAGAGGATGCCCTGCAACTTAAAGCTTTTTGCCATAGAATTGGGGTTAAGAGCAGCCAATGGCAGAACGGAGTCTGACAAGAAAGGGCCCAATACTTTGGAGAACACATTACACTCAAGTCGCATAGACAATATCTTGCTGGACATCCGGTTGTGGGCATAACTTGGGGATTTGGGAGTCAAAACGCGATTGGAGTGTGACCATATTCCCCTATGCCTTTCTATGGAATCTTTTTGTAGTAGATTAGAAACAAATAGGTACAATATAGCTCCTACAACAAACATCTAAATCTCTAACGACAAACGAGCCTTAAGTGGGCTCAGATAACTAGTTCTTCAGAAATATTATCTAGCATCAGTGATGACATATGCCTGACTAAGGGGCCGATTCCGATTCGGGCCGGAAATCTCTCCGACCGAGCTGGACCCGGAGAGATTTCCGACTGAATCGGACCCGTGCAGCCCGACCGAACGAGTACGATGCGTCCGTATGCTATCGTACTCGAGTCGGTCGGACTCCCATTGAAGTCAATGGGAGCCGGTCGTACAACGCGTACGCGGGCTCCCATTGCCTCAATGGGTGCGAGGCGAACAAGGGCGCCCCCTACAGCGGGTACGCAGCGAAGCAACTCGCGCCGTACACGCACAGGTAGGGGGGACCCATGGGTCCCCCCTGTGTGCGACTCGCGCGGCTACGCGTACAGGGGGGTCCGACACAGACCCCCGAAGTACGGCTCCGACTGCTCTTTTGAGCCGGATGGCGCGTGTCGGTCGGACTGCTCGCGGCGCGCATCGTACTTACCCGGCCGGGGAACGTCTCTCCATTGCGCGGTGCGAGTCGTGTCTGAGCGAGTCGGTCGGTGCGGTTAGACCCGGGAACGAGTCGGTCGGAGCGGTTGGGACGCCCGAACGAGTCGGTCGGCGATTTCGCATCGTACTCGCTCGTCCGGACGCGCGTACGAATCGGTCGGGAAATAGGGCTCCGAATCGGATCCGGTTATGCCGAATCCGATTCGGAGCCCTACCGGCCGAGATCGGAATCGGCCCCTGAGTAGGCAGAAGAACCTCTGTTTTTAGAGGATCCAAATATAGCTATAGTCTAATATAACATGCTTTTTAAGAGACTCCTCCTGTATTTTCTCACCCCAAAACCTGCCTTCAATCGTTCTAATCAAGATTCTTGGTTCAATACGGAATGTAGACGGATGCACTCCATGCTGATTAAATCAATTAATGGCAAGGATATTCAGTGCATCTGTGAGGCAAGAATACAGTATAAATGTACCCAGGCTCAAGCAAAGAGAGACAGGGATGAGAGGAGGTGGCAGGATCTTAGGGTTGTTTGTTCTGCCAAGGACTCTCATAGATTTTGGTCCTTAGTTACATGGGGCAACAATGGTGTAGAATCTCCTCCACAAAATCAAATCGTCCCTGCAGCCTGGGTTAAACATTTCACAAATTCATAAGCTGAAGGCTTTTGTATAGTGGAAGAAGAAGTCAACCATACTGATTTGATAATTGCCTATCCAGCCCTCCATAAGCAAACCCTTTTTGACTTAATTGACATCCACAAGGCATTAGATGCAGTAGCTTGAGGCAAAGCACCAGGTCCTGATGGCATCCCTGCAGATGTATTCCTGGAGAATAGACATAACTGGTCACAATACATTTTAAAGTTGGCAAATGCTATTGCCGGTGATGCTCCTGTTCCTGAATCTTGGAGAGGAGCGGAAGTAATCTCCACTTATAAAAAGGCTGATCGGGCTTCCCCATTGAATTATCCGCCAACCAGTTTAAGCGATGGTATACAAAAAATCTTTGCTCGATTACTCTTGGCTAAAATCCAGATTTGGATTTTTAATAACAACATTCTTTCCCCTTTCCAAGCTGGATTTCTGAATAAGACTGGCATCCTGGACCAGGTTTTCCATTTTCTACGACTGTACTGGAAGGTAGTGGCAGTTGGAAAGGGTGCTATGTATGTGGCTTTTGTGGATCTAAAGTCAGTGTTTGACTTGGTTCCACGGAAAAAGTTATGGGATATAATTTTGTCCATGGGGATGCCATTGATTCTGTTAAATCTTGTGATACGCCTCCATTGAGCAAACTTTGCGCAGGTACATTGGAGTACTGCGGGTGACCTTACTGAATGCTTCCCTATAAATAGGGTTGTTCGACAGGGTTGCGTTTTAGCCCCTATGCTATGTTCACTATTTCTCAATGACATTGTATCGTTTTTGTCCCAGAGTGAGACCAATGTCCCTGTACTGGCAGGTATCAAAACACCAATATTATTATTTGCAGATGATACTCTGCTAATTTCCAAGACACCAGGGGGCTTACAGCGACTGCTGTCTCTTTTTGAGGAATTCTGTAAAGCTTGGGGCCTTGAGATTAACACCCTAAAAACTAAATATATGTAATTTAATCAACCCAGAAGCTATAGGGGAAGAGTAATGCTGGGAGGCATGCCATTAGCGTCCACACACGTCTTCAACTATCTAGGCATCACACTGTTGTCTGATATGGGTTGGAAACCCCAAGTGAATGCTATGTCTATGAAGCTTAGGCAGATTAGTGGGGTCATCTTCATTAACATAGTTGCTCTTATATAAACCAATAGGCCCTGCCTTACAAATTATGATGTAAAGGCACTGGGCTCTGCCTTGCATGGTCCTGAACTATGGGGATTTTCTGATATTGCAGCACTAACCACTACTGAGAACAACATCCTAAGAAACCTAACTCGCTTCCCTGCTAGTACTCCGATGAAACCTTTAATGTTAGATCTGGGCAGAAAAGAAATTGCTTCCAATATTTGACTGCACCCACTTTTATACTGGAGGATGCTGTGGTCGTCCCCTGAATTAGAACACTATGGAATGGTTCTAAGAGATGTGTTAGCTGTAGATCGGATCCATAAGATATTATGGCTAAGACAGATCAAAGCACTGTTAATTGATATAGACCTGAGGGGCTTTGAGACAATCCTTCCTCTAAACACATGCCATCCCCAGATGTAATTAAATCAAACTATTGTTCATGGATCTTTCGATGTTAGGTGCATGTGGTCCAGAGCATGTCCCTGACAGATAGGTTTATGGATTTTAAATGGTACAGATTCCTAGAACCATACTGGGATGCCATCATGGTCCCATTAGATAGGAAACTGTATTTTCAATTTAGGGTTGGCATATTGCCCCTGAGAGTCTTTACAAGTTATTGGGCTATTGGTAGGGGTGTATTGTGCCCTGGTTGCAACACTCACCTAGAAACAGTTGCTCACGTCTTCTTTCTTTGCCCCTAGTATGAGTCTCCATGGCGGAAATGGCTCAAACCACTCTGCAAAAATCTGGGGACAAGAAGTTGCTCTAATGCACTCAGAATCCTGAGAACCAATCCTAGTTTAACCATAGTTGTTCCAGTTGCTAGGTTTTTGGGCTTGATGGGGATATTAAGGTCAAAGACTCTCCCCAAAATCTGAAACCCCAATTTTTTTATCATTGCAAAGAGCTTTCCACTCAAGCATAGATAACACTGATATGTATCAGTGAGGTTCTGAATCTTATTAAGTTCTTGCTGCTGCTAATACATAAAATCTAACTGAATCCCATCGAGTTAGTAGATTGTAATACCATGTTGTGATGTCCCGGCTATGTTTATGTCATATTAAGGCAGAATTATGGTAAGCATACCACCCAGTTTCAGGCATGTACATGAATGTAGCATGAACTTTATATTTTTAGTTGAAAGAAGTTTTTATGTGTTTTATAAGATTTTATTGATCTGAATAATGTTTTGAGTTTTATGTGCATTGGATTGTGTAGCCGACACATATGGGAAGTGCAAGATGACCAAGAGTTATTAAGGAGATTTTAACTGGTTTGACTATGTATACATTGCCTGCTATTGATGCTGGATTGGAGTATGTGTCACCTTTTGGAAATGCTTTTATGGTTTTAACTGAAATAAAGCTAAATTAAATGAAAAAATGCATTCAATTTAGAAGTCCTGGGTTTATGGTGTACCACTTTACTATGGACTTATAAGTAAATTAAAATGCCAATTAGGTGGAAGCCAATTATAATATGTTCTAGGGAGTGAGCAAAAGCATTTTAGCACTGGTTAACATTGGTAAAGTGCATAGAGTCCTAAGGACAACAAAAACAAATTCAGAAAAAATAGGAGGGATGAAGGCAAAATGTTTGGGGGTGACACTTGTAGAGAGAGCCAAGTCCAACAGTACTGTAAAAGGAAAACTATGAGAGTCTATAACCAATGTTGTGAGGTGTGCAAAAAATAGGGAAAAGCAGCGAGGCAACCATTCACCCATGTTTTAAGCCATTTAATTATATTTTTTTTAATAGTGGGCACTCATGCAAATAAATTGATGTGCATATATTTTGAGTCAGATGCGAGGTGTAAAAAGTTATGCCATTTGACTTCATTTTAGCTCATATGAATGTTAAAGAAAATTTGTTCTTACGCCAATTGGAGCCTGAGAGGTTCTAATATCAAAAACAAAAAAATAACAACCTATAAATCACAGGTTAAGCTGGTCAGTTTCCACTGGAAATCTTGGATAGAGCATGGTCAATGTGAAAATAAAAGACATGTATTTATAATATTTCACAAACAGTAAGTTTGAAGCAAGTTTCTGTTATGCTAACATAAATATATTTCACAATTCCCCCCTTTGCACTTTTTCATGGGCACAGTTCTTAAGACATTTTTTATGGAGATCAAATCATGTACTTACTCATTCGTATCGGATTCATTATTTGCCAACTATCCATTATCAGATTTGTAATCCAGATCATCAATATTCAATGGTTAGGATTAGGATAGACTGTACACTTGCCATTGGCTGAGGTGGTGATCAGGGCAGTATGTATTCGGTTGAAGATATAGATTGCAGCAAAGCTGATCAACACAATCTGTAAAACCATAATTCCCCAACCACCTAAAATATATTTCAACCATGACCAAACACCATTGAATGAAAATACATTGGGGACGATTCCGATCTCGGCCGGTAGGGCTCCGAATCGGATTCGGCTTAACCGGATCCGATTCGGAGCCCTATTTCCCGACCGATCCGTACGCGCGTCCGGACGAGCGAGTACGATGCGAAATCGCCGACCGACTCGTTCGGGTATCCCTACCGCTCCGACCGACTCGTTCCCGGGTCGAACCGCTCCGACCGACTCGCTCGGACATGACTCGCACCGCGCAATGGAAACGTTCCCCGGCCGGGTAAGTACGATGCGCGCCGCGAGCAGTCCGACCGAGCCGCGCCGTCTGGCTCGAAAGAGCAGTCAGAGCCGTACTTTGGGGGTCCGTGTCGGTCCCCCATGTACGCGTAGCCGCGCGAGTCAAACACAGGGGGGACCCATGGGTCCCCCTACCTGTGCGTGTACGGCGCGAGTCGCTTCGCCGCGTACCCGCTGTAGGGGGCGCCCTTGTTCGCCTCGCACCCATTGAGGCAATGGGAGCCCGCGTACGCGTTGTACGACCGGCTCCCATTGACTTCAATGGGAGTCCGACCGACTCGAGTACGATAGCATACGGACGCATCGTACTCGTTCGGTCGGGCTGCACGGGTCCGATTCGGTCGGAAATCTCTCTGGGTCCGGCTCGGCCCGAATCGGAATCGGCCCCATTGTCTATAGCATGCAATTCTTTAACACTTTTAAGAATAGGATGAATTTACAAAGTTATGCATAGAAAAGAGTTTGGGATAAATGTAAAACACAATAGCACAAACTCCAGCTTTGGCACACAGGACAAAATCAAAAGCAATTCTATTCTGTAAAATCACAGTTCGTTGGGTCAGTAGAGTATCATATATAAGCCCTTAGGTGAATGCAGTTTAGTTTGCTACTTCCTCTTAAAACCTGTGCAACCTGGCATATTTCATAAATGGACAGTCCTACTCTGTAGAATTGGATTCACATGGCACGGAATCAGGCTCTTTCAGAAATGTTACTCAGCTGTTTTTTGTTGGGTCAGAGGCTGTGTGGAAGGATCCATGTTAAAATACCGATGTTAAAAATATCGATGAAAAAAATATCGATGTAAAAATATTGATAACAAAAATATCGACTCCCTATACTCAAACGACTTTAAAAATCACATAACTTAAATAAAATTAATTAAATAATATTAATATTATTAACAAAATAAATTAAATTTAATATATTTTAACTAATTATAACTAATAAACTTGATTTAATAAATATAAACAAAACAATGTGTACATATACATATATTTACTTAAATACATTTTATTAACTATTATCTTTATTTAATTTATAACCTTTTTAAATTATATAAAAATAAAATATACACATATAAATAATTAAAAATAAAATAAAATATTCTACATTTAATTAACACATTAAACTATTAAAAAAAGAATAAAACATACATTTAATAACAAAATAAACACAATAGTAGTGAAAGCGTGGGGTAAAAATTACTATTCCCACTCCAGTGCGTGCAACAGTAGGGAAAGCGTTGGATAGCGTAGGGGTAAAAATTACTATTCCCACTCCAGTGAGTGCAACAGTAGGGAAAGCGCTGGATAGCGGAGGGGTAAAAATTACTATTTCGACTCCAGTGAGTGCAACAGTAGGGAAAGCGCTGGATAGCGGAGGGGTAAAAATTAATATTCTCACTCCAGTGAGTGCAACAGTAGGGAAAGCGTTGGATAGCGGAGGGGTATAAATTACTATTCCCACTCCAGTGAGTGCAACAGTATGGAAAGCGCTGGATAGCAAAGGGGTAAAAATTACTATTCCCACTCCAATGAGTGCAACAGTAGGGAAAGCGCTGGATAGCGGAGGGGTAAAAATTACTATTCCCACTCCAGTGAGTGCAACAGTAGGGAAAGCGCTGGATAGCGGAGGGGTAAAAATTACTATTCCCACTCCAGTGAGTGCAACAATAGGGAAAGCGCTGGATAGCGGAGGGGTAAAAATTACTATTCCCACTCCAGTGAGTGCAACAGTAGGGAAAGCGCTGGATAGCGGAGGGGTAAAAATTACTATTCCCACTCCAGTGAGTGCAACAGTAGGGAAAGCGCTGGATAGCAAAGGGGTAAAAATTACTATTCCCACTCCAGTGAGTGCAACAGTAGGGAAAGTGCTGGATCCCACAACAATAAAAAACAAAAACATCAACATTTTTATTAAATTTAATTTCCAATATTAACATAATTAATATTTAAATTTAAATATATTATTATTAACAAAGATAATAAAAAATCATTAATTACACATTAATTAACACTATAATATCCACAACACACACCTAAAATTAATTACACAATTACAATTAATAATTACTAATTAATTAATGGAAATTAATTTAAAAATATTTAATAATTAATCAATAAAAAATTTATTACTTACCACCCTTCACACCATTTACACATATAAACACCACAACACACACCTAAAATTAATTAAACAATTAACATAATTAATTTTTATTTGATTAATTGAAATAAATTAATTAACAACTAATTATCAAACAATTATTAATTAATCAATTAACACATTTTACTCTATAAATTCACAATTATACATATTAATTATTCAATACATTTTATATAATTAAATTACTTCCCACCCTAATCCCCTATAAACCCACAACCCGCTACGGAACGAAAAACGCAAAATTCAATTACATTTTTTTTATTAACTACTATAAATAATTATTTAAATCTATATAATTAAATTACTTCCCACCCTATTCCCCTATAAACCCACAACCCGCTACAGAACTAAAAACACAAAATTAAACTTCAAATAAATTAATAACTAGTAAAATTTTAAAACATATAATAAAATGACAAACAATTCTCATTAAAAACACTAAAATACATAACATTATTAATAATTCGATATTTTTGTCAACTATATTTTTGTAAACGATATTTAAGACGTCGATATTTTTGTAATCGATATTACTTAGGACGAGGACACCAGCAAGATCATGAACACCATCCACTCCGGTTCACCGCTAGACCCGTGCCCTCACCACATCTTCAACAAAGCCAGTACAGCCATCGCGCCCCATCTCCGGAAAATAATCAACATCTCCTTCGAGACAGCAACCTTCCCGGAAAGCTGGAAGCACGCCGAGATCACCGCCTTACTCAAGAAACCCAAGGCAGACCCCAAGGACCTCAAGAACTTCCGACCCATCTCTCTGCTCCCGTTCCCCGCGAAGGTCACCGAGAAAATCGTCAACAAACAACTGACCCGCTACCTCGAGGAGAACAACATCCTGGACCCTTCCCAGTCCGGCTTCCGCGGCAACCACAGCACCGAAACCGCCCTCATCGCCGCCACCGATGACATCAGGACCCTGCTAGACAACGGAGAAACGGCAGCCCTCATCCTCCTGGACCTATCAGCCGCCTTCGACACGGTCTGCCACCACACACTACGAACACGCCTTCACGACGCCAGGATCCAAGAGAAGGCCCTGGACTGGACCACATCCTTTCTTTCCGGCAGAACACAAAGCGTCCGCCTCGCCCCCTTCCGATCCAAGGCCACCAAGATCATCTGCGGCGTACCCCAAGGCTCCTCCCTCAGCCCAACGCTGTTCAACATCTACATGGCACCCCTCGCCCACGTCGCCCGACAGCACAACCTCAACATCATCTCCTACGCCGACGACACCCAGCTGATCCTCTCCCTCACCAAAGACCCTCACACCGCCAAAGCCCACCTCCACGAAGGAATGAAGGCCGTCGCCGAATGGATGAGGACCAGCCGCCTGAAGCTGAACTCGGACAAGACGGAGGTCCTCATCCTTGGTTCCAACTCTTCAGCCTGGGACGACTCCTGGTGGCCAACATCACTGGGAACAGCCCCGCCACCCACCGACCACGTACGCAACCTAGGGGTCATCCTCGACCCCACCCTCTCCATGACTAAGCAGGTCAACGCCGTTTCCTCATCCTGCTTCAACATCCTCCGAATGCTCCGCAGGATCTTCAAGTGGATCCCCACCGAAACAAGAAAAACAGTCACCCAGGCCCTCGTCACCAGCAGGCTGGACTACGGAAACGCCCTCTACGCAGGAACGACGGCTAAGCTCCTGAGACGGCTGCAACGCATCCAGAACGCCTCTGCACGTCTTATCCTCGACATCCCCCGACGCAGCCACATCACACCCCACCTGAGAGACCTGCACTGGCTCCCTGTCAACAAGAGGATAACCTTCAAGCTCCTCACCCACGCACACAAAGCACTCCACAACTCCGGACCAGCCTACCTCAACAGACGACTCAGCTTCTACACCCCCACCCGCCAGCTCCGCTCGACCAGCCTCGCCCTCGCCACAGTCCCCCGCATCCGGAAAATGACCGCCGGCGGCAGATCCTTCTCCCACCTCGCCGCCAAGACCTGGAACACCCTCCCCACCAACCTCCGACAGACCCAAGACCTACTGGCCTTCAGAAGACTCCTCAAGACCTGGCTCTTCGATCAGTAGCAGCACCACCCCCTCTTCCCCCAGCGCCTTGAGACCCTCGCGGGTATGTAGTGCGCTTTATAAGTGACATGATTGATTGATTGATTGACTTACCTGTCAGTCGATATTCTTGTCAAAGATATTTTTGTTGTCGATATTTCTTCCCCACGATATTTTTGCGGCGATATTTATGTCTCTCGATATTTTTGCGGCGATATTCCTGCTCTGCACCGTGTGGAAAAATGCCTGGCAGCAGACACAATGTAGGCAGGATAGCATGATCAAGGTCACTCCATCGGTGACCCCACTTATACTCTGTTCTCAGTCTTTCAGTGTATCCCATTACACGCCAGCACAGCTCCTGAAGAGCATATTGTTTGAGTAGGGCTCAACTAAAAAACAGGATAAAGAATTAGCTCAGTGCACTTGGGTAACGTCACGTTACATTCACTTTGCCTTAAGAAGACATTCCTTTTTTTGACCTTCCCAAACTTCTCTATGGGCAGCAGCTGCTAGATGGACAGTAAAGAACATAATTCATTGATTGGGGAAGGGCATTGCTTGATGAGCAAGTGAGAGACGTAATACAATGGTAGCATTCAGATACATAAGGGCATATTTATCATTACTGATACAAGTCTGCATTGTGCAGCATTGCTTGAGAAATT
The DNA here is from genome assembly GCA_963921515.1 of Calotriton arnoldi. NCBI lineage: Eukaryota > Metazoa > Chordata > Amphibia > Caudata > Salamandridae > Calotriton > Calotriton arnoldi. The sequence goes on along the minus strand of CAWUFW010018754.1, from coordinate 24,128 downwards.
TCTGCGGTGTGCTGCGGAATTTCCCTGTGCTATGGATGCACAGTATTTATGGGAAGGTACACCATGATGACATCAGAAATTTGGATGCAACAGTGATGCAAAGGTGTCGAGAATGGTGCAAAGTGCCACAACGCAAGTGCTACCTATGTGATGCAAAATTGATTTGCGTGTCATAAAGCATATTTATGTACTGCAAATCAGCATTGCATCACACAGGAGTGCTATACATCGCGGGAATGTTCGAAAAAGCAACGCAATCTACACAACAAATACTCCTCAATATAGAGAAGAATGTAAAGAGCCTCAGGAAACCAGGAGGGTAAAAACTTCAATGATGAGAAGATTTAGATACTAATCAGTGAGGTGACAAGGAATTAACATCTTTTATTTGTCACCTAATCGCCATTAGGAAGGAAGGATGCCATTTAGCAATCCATAGTGGACAAGATGAACTTCGTTACACAAACATAAAGGACTATCCTACAGAGTAAGAAGAGGTGGCATGACTACAAATGCAGGACCAAACAAAAACTGACCAGGACCTTATGGCAGCAATGAGGACTGGAGGAGGACCTGATGTCCAGGAGGATTTGGATCCATTGGAGGAGCAGGTGGCATCCCTCATACCAACATGGTTGGTAGCTGAGGTGGAAGGGCAGGACAGTGTTAAAGTTGAGGACCAGCAAGAACTACTGCATAAGCAAAAAGAAGGGACCATATATTATCAAACTGTCATTCAGTGCAACGAAGCAAGACACTTTGCTGAGCTGAGTAAAAAGGGAGGAATGCCCCACACGTTAGCTCATCCTTCACATGCCTGTCCTTTTGTTGGGCAGGACCAATTTTTCCAGCCCAGTCCAGCCCTGCCAAGTTGCTCAGGCCCATACATGATGTGCTGCCCCAGTCAACTTTTTTTCTTTGAATTCTGGGACTTGTACTGTAATGTATTCCATTATAGGACAAGACTTCAAGTACCAGAATACAAAATGTACTGTAAGGTAAATGCACTTAACGTGGCTCTGTAGAGGGTCAATTTGTGACCCTAGAGGGTATCCTGGTGCTGAGTAGGTGCATGCTCTGCAAGTAGGACCACTTGAAGAGCCAGGTGTACAGGTTCTAGCACAAATCTATATTTGACACAGCTGTCCTTATGTGCTGGGGATGGTTATTCCAGGTGTAGCCTAGCTTGAAGAGAACACTCTACCCCCAGTAGCGGCCCGTGGTGGGAGTGCTGCCGGGCGGTGACGTGGGGCGGGGGAGGGGCAGGTGGTAAAGTACGGAATACGGCCGTATAAAGGTAAGTAGAGATATAAATAAATCGAATTTGTTGCGCGCGCTGCATTGCATTTGGCGATGCAGCGCGCGCAACGAAATTCGTTTTATTTATTCATATGTCTACTTACCTCTATACGGCCGTATTCCGTACTTTACTACCCCCCACCCTGCCCCTCCCCCGCCCCACATCACCGCCCGGCAGCACTCCCACCACGGGCCGCTACTGTCTACCCCTTGTCTTGCTCAAATGGTGAGTGCAAGTGATGCAGAGCGGAGGGTTCATGATTGGTTTGTGGAAGTTTAGATGGTGTGTGAGCTAGGTGGGTCCCTGGTAGTGTAGTGCCTTGTAGGTGTGGGTGAACATCTTGAACTGGCAGTGTTTCTGAATGGGGACCAAGTGTCTTTGGCTTAGTCGAGGGGTGATGTGCGGTTGGATAGTTTAACTCTTGTGTAGCAGGTGTTCAGAGAGGATATAGTAGAGTGCACTGCTGTAGTACAGTCTACATTTGATAAGGGAATGGGTGACGGTCCTACAGGTGTCAGCAGGGAGCCATTTGAAGACATTTCTAAGCATGCAAAACATTTGAATGTGTAGGTGGAGGTGATGGTGGCAATTTGAAATCACATGGCAAGGTTGGTGTCCGGGATGATAGACCAGTTTCTGGGGTTGTTGGGGGGTGAGGGCCTAGTTTTATGGATAGCCAAGGTGAGTTCATGTTCAGGAATATCATCACTTCTATCTTGACAGGTTGAGTATGAGCTGCTTAGCTCATATAGAGTTAGCCATGTTGGCCAACGGCATAACGTATCAAGTTTTGGTGTTGTTGATGTGTCTTGAGAGGTATTGTATGATCTGGGTGTTATCACTGTAAGAGATGGTGTAGAGTCCCTGGGTCTGAATGATGTTTGCTATAGAAGTTATGTATAAATTTAAGAGAGTTGGGCAGAGTGAAGAGATCTGTGAGACTTTGCAGATGAGCTTCTTGGGTTCAGAGGGAATGGATTGAGCTTGAGCTAATGCATACTTCCAATTTTGAAGAAGGCTATCCACTTCAGAGACGATCCTTAGTTTCTTATATTGTGGAGTCTGGAGATGACTGTGAAAGTGCTAGGAAACTACAGGATTGCCCTGATAAATTTGAATTATTACATATACTTGCCCTTCCCCTTTTATGCAGTGCAGCTAGGTGGCTTGCTGTGTAGTGTTGTGTGCATGTTTGTGAAATATGACCCCAGGGTGCAATAATGCACAAATTGCATGCAAGACAGTACAGCAAAGTAGCTTGGTGTATTGTGCTGTGTGAAAGGTAGAGTTTAGGAATATATGAGGTATACAAATATATTACAATTCTTTGCTAGTGCTAGGGCTAGGGCACAAACTGATGGCCAGAGCATATACAGGTACCCTTGCCACATGGTGCAATGGTCCCTGCAGAGGTGCTACGCAGCACATTTTTCATCAGTGCAGGCAGACAGGAGAAATGCCCCATTCCTGCACTCACTCTTTCAGACAGGGCAGCAAGTTTCTTAGCTGTGCTGCGTTCTGTGAAATTTACACAAATTGGTCCCCCAGGTGATTACTGAGGTTGTATGATCAATGTACACGGATTGCCATGTGAAAAGCAACAATAGTACAACATGGACATATTTACTTGCAGAAACATATGTTCCACATATCCTGTGTACTTAAAAGTGAAGAAAATACTGTCCAAATATAACAAAAATCACTTATGTCATATTCAATCATGGGATCTTCAAAACATATGTCTATTTCTTCCCAGAGGGTCAAACAACAACTCCTGGAGATCAGCCTGTCTCTTATGCCCAACCTGTTGATGACACCATCCTTCCCCCCATGGATGAAAACACGTTCCTGCAGCTGCTAGACACTTTTGATGCTTCTCCTCTGGTATTGGCAAGATAAGAAGACGTTGTTGGGCCTGCAGATGAACCAAAACAGACTGGGCACGGACTATCAACCTTTCACATAACAGCTAAGGACTTTGAGGAATCCCAAATTACTGTTAAATGGCAAGGAGTAGGAGTCCACCAGCGAATGGCTGAAGAAGTCTAGTTGGGGATGGAGACCATAGCGGGCACTCTTGAAGTAGTCTGTAGGTGTCTTAGGGCCTGATTATGAGTTTGGCAGTGAGGGGGTGTGGTGGCATGCCACCTCCCTCTCCCACACTGCCAAACCTCTCTTCCGGTCACCTGCCAGATTACAAGGTTTTTCGTGGTCTGGCGGGTGGCCCTTTGTCGTTCCCACGGTGGTGCCTATTAAAAAGACACTGCAATGGGAACTCCAAAGCCCGTTCCTGCATGGTTAGGACTGTGCAGTTCATGCTGTGCAGGAACGGGGTGAATGCACACAGGGGGGCATACCATGTGCCCCCCTGCATGCAGCCTCAGGCCATGAGGGAACAAGAGGGGTGTAGGGCCTCCATAGTTTCCTCACTGCCACAGGTTTCATGGCGGGCTCACGGCCATGAATTCTGTGGCGATGAGGAAACCTGTAATATGCTTGGTGGTGCTGCAGTGGCCCTGCCAGCATATTGTGGCCCTCAGACCTCTGCACCACAGCCAGGGATCGCGGATCGCTGGTGGGTGCAGTGGTCCTATGGAGGTATGACAGCCGTAGTTGTGGTATTGGGGTCGGACCCCTGGTGCGGCAGGTCCCTGACCACCACTGCACCTCCAATGCGAGTTTGGCTGTCCTATGGACTGCCAAACTTGGAATTAGGCACTTAATCCTAAAAAGAGCTTGACAAAGTAAATCATAGATACATACTCTTGGCTCCATGGGATTGATGACTCCCTAGCTGACATCTCAGGTGTCGTGGTATAGAAGGAAGGAACAGCAACACCAGTCTTCTACATCTGACACCAGTGAAGTTGTCATGCAGCTGGGAGCCATCAATACATCATCCATCAATACATCCATCCAGTGGATGCGAAGATTGACTCCATACAATCAACAAGTGCCTTCAATAGTGATGTCAATGCTTTGTTAGCCAACCACAAACCATTGCCAGGGACTACCATGCTGCCTTATTGGAACTCACAGATGTTATTGGGAACATGAAATTTACATCTTCTGCATCTGATGTTTGTGTGCCTGAGGCTAGTAACATCACTCAGCTGCCTCCCATTCCAACACCACAACTTCCAGAGGAGGCAGAACACTGATCAGAGGAGGAAGATGTAGAGTTCAACAGTTTCTGAAGAAGAACTTCCGGATAAATGTCCTTTGTAGGGCAACATGCCACTTTCTTTGGAACCCAGTACAGTTTGTGTCATAGTTTATCTTGTCCATTTGTGCTCCAAAATAAAATGCTACATTTGTTAATAGTAATTTTTTCCTCCACACTTATCTCAATAAACACATGTATATGTGAAGTCACATGTGTATCCAAATGTATTTGGAAGCACAACACATTATAATTTGGCATGTGTGTTAATTTATCAAAAGTATACCCTTCACATGTTGGAATATGAAGACCAGAACCTGTGTTAAAATAAACAATGTATGCTTGATTCTCAAAAGTCTTCAGACATAATAGAAATCAAAAACACTTTGTTAAAGTGACCTAAACCTAATTGCACCTGCTGGCTTGTATGTGCACCTACAACAATGACATCCATTGCAATGATATAATGAGTAATGTGTAGTTTCCCTATGCAACCTCAGACTGAATCAACAAGTCTCCTTCTTGATTTTTTCTAGGTACACAAATACTTACCACCCATAAATGGGATGTGGGAGGCATGTGACCCCAAAACACTGTTCCAATGATCCACATAAATGTTGGAAAGTAAATATGAAAACATCATTCCCTAATGTGAATATCTCACTGCTCACACAAACGTTCATCAACAATACATGACTCTGGATGGTTGTATCAATGCTAGTCAGATACTTATGCCCATATTCCTCTTGGGTTTACATTGTACGTGTGCCACACAAGGATGCACAAGACCAACCCAATACCTTGAATGAGAGTAACCAAGAAATGCAAGAGCACGTTGCCTGACCCGGTGTATTCTGATAAATGTGGAGTAATGCAACACAGGCAAAAATAGCTGACTTATGGTACTTTGCCCCAGAGTCTGAGTACATCCACACATTATTATTATTATTATTATTAGCGGATTTGTACAGCGCATAGCTGCCCCAGCGACAGGGCGTCCCAGCGCTACCCAAAACACCAGTAAGTAGTGACAGCCCAGAAAAAGGAGAGTAAGTTGCGCCGGAAAGAGCCAGGTCTTTATGGCTTTCCGAAAAGCCAAGTGATCTTGGAGCCCTCTAATAGCAATCGGAAGGGAGTTCCAGAGTTTGGCCACTAAAACTTTAAAAGAGCGACCACCAGCACATCAACACATTAAATCATTTGTACATACAATTTGGCATAAGTGGCAGACCATGGAACCTGTAACAATACAACACCTACCCAGGGAAGGTCAAATGAAATTACGAGATATATGCCCTGTTTCTAAATAAGCTGCATGATGTGGCAAACTTAGCAAAAAATAATTGCCAATGGCGATTGATTTTGTCCAGGCATGTGTACCTTCCTGCACAAAAATAAACTAGCCAACAGCGCAGACCCCCTTCCACTATGGTGCAAGGGTGTCTGTGCCAGTGCTAGGCAGCAGTCTGTGTCCCAGCGCAGGCAGGGAGCAGCAATCTGTAGTATCAAGTCAAATCCAACACTTACCTGGAATCTCCCTTTCACACAAGACACTACAGTAAGGAGACTACCTGTGTTGTGCTGTTTGTAAAAATCAAATACTGAGCCCCAATTACAGTGTCTAAAGTTTGGAAATGGGTCCATATATAACTCTTATGTGAGGAATACCTACAGTTGTCCTGAGGACTCTGACAATGCAACATATTCCTACAATGTACTCAGGACATCATGTACTCACCTAACACAATAGTACCAACTCATGACAAATAAATAATATCCAACTAGAGACCAATTGTTATTTTGTTGAAATGTAAAGCCTAATATCTAAAAACACTACCTAACCCTAACTAACCTACACTAACTATCATTAACACTAGCCTATACTACCTTATCTAACGCTTAACCAATCTTAACCAATATTGACACATGACAAGTTAAATGTCAACCCCCACACCCTTAAGACACATAGGTCAGTACAATAAAATCATCAACTAAATCCTAAACATTTACTACCTACACATAGTAGTCTAAAAAAAGATATATTTATTGTACTTTTTTTGTTAATTTGTAACTTTTTGTGGGCATATCTTTTATTTTTTTAAACACACAATATTACCCCCACCCAATTAAAACTTATCATAATAAAAACTTACTGAAAAGCTACTCCATAAAAATGTCTAACTTATCAAAAACTAACCTAAACTATTTCTAAATCTACACTGAACTCTATCTATATATATGACCACTAAAAATAACAACACTGGGGAACCTAGATGATGATGAATGGGTGGACGCATTACAAAGTCCTAGGAAGGTAGCAATACGAGCCAGGTTCAGATCGATCCAATTAACAATTCTACACCAGACATATTATGCCAAAACGGTGTTACACTGAATAGGCCGCTTGAGGACACCCCACTGCCAGAGGGGATGTGACCAAGAAGGGACCTTCTACCACACACTGTGGGACTGTCCATTCATACAGGAATACTGGCAAGGGATTGGAAGGGTCATGGCCAGGGTAGTGGGTCAATCAGTCCCAATTGAACCCAAATGGTTTTTATTACAAATCTCTGGAGGGTAGACGTGGCCTCGATACAAGAAAATCTGGCTATCCCTGGTGGCAGTGGTGGCAAAGCGAAATGTTGCAAGATGCTGGGGTGTGGCTGCCCCACCAAGAATAGAGGAATGGAAGTCTGACCTTGATTGGTGTGGTTTAGCTGAGAAAACTATATACTTGAGCAGGGGCTCAAAAGTGGGATAAAATGTGGGGTAAATGGCAAACATATAGAGGATTTTAAGGGAGCAGGGTATTACTTATACATCATCCACTTAGTACTCACCTATACACTGTTGCAGCGGAGCAAGAGTGGAACAGGGAAACGCTACAGCTAAGCAAAATGCAGCCTTCCAGGACCATGGGAAGGGGGAGTTTGAAAGGAGAAGAACATACTGCTGATTAGCTTACAAAACCTATATTTATGTTGATTTGTTTTAACAAGATGTAGAGCCGGAATCTCCATGCCATACCACTTCTCAAGTGTACTGCGTATTGAGCATGTATCAATAAAAAGAGTTTAAAAAAAATAACATAAAATGTATAAAAAAAACAGGGAAGGGGATGTCCATAGGGAGAGTGTAAATCTGGGTAGCAAGTCACTCTAGTGGCTCCTGGAACTTCCGCAAAATATCTCTCTGCTGCTTCTCCTCCTTTTTGATTTGGGCAATCCTCCAGTCTATCCAACGCATCCTCCTCACATGTAAAACATGGATATTTTCCTGTGCTGCCCCTCCTATTTTTTTGTTGTCCAGCTGTCCTCTTGAGGGTCCAGGTGTAGGGTGTGATGAGTTCTGCTGCTGATTGGCATGTTGAGATGCTCTAGCGGTGGGGTCTTCTGTGCCTGTGGCAATGTATGTCCTCCCCAAATGCCAGCAGTCCTGGCCCTATAATATGTGCAGCCCCTTCTCCAGAAGCCATGGGCTATCATCTGGATTCGGCCGTACCGTGCCCAGCGCAAGGCAGCATTTTTTGCCATGTCTGGTGTCATGTCAGCTAGGGAAAAGTATTGTACCACATATTAGGGCAAGTATAATATGTTCATTAAATGTCACGAAATGTAACTGACATTGTTATGGAATCATAAGTGCCTGTCCATTCCTACACCTTTTCTTGGTATATGGAAATGTACAATATACCTTCATTACAATGACTTCTCTAATTACAATGTCAAACTAACCCAAGTAAGGTCAGTGTAGGTGTACAAATTATTTATTTAGGCACAATATAGAACTATGTATTTCACTCATACAAATGAATCCCACTCTGATGTGTCAATGGTAAATAATACCCATGAGCCAGATATGTACACTTTTGCTGTTGGTTTTGCATCATGAGAGGGGGAGCAAGGCCAAGGCAAAACCTAAGTGAGATATGTAAAGGTAAGCAATGGTAGCTTATATGGCTCTGCATGTCTTAAGTAATCTTGAGTTACGCAAGGCAGCCCCCATTACTGACTTGCCTTACTCTGCTGCAAGTAGCCATTTCATAGATAGAGGGTGGGTGTCTCACTGCATTAACACCCTTATCTTGACAGCTTCACAGATTTAGCATCAGTGCTAGTCCTGGAAAAATAAACTACACCATATCATAATGGTAGAAGAAAATAGTAACGGACTGTAGGGAAGAGCCGCTACTGATATAAGGGCCAACTACAATGGTAGTCATACCACTCATTTACAGGCCATCAGTGGTGGTCCGGCTGCCAATAGCCCTTCAGTCCACCTGCTGGATTACAATTCCAGCGGGCGGACTCACTGAGGATGGAGGGAAGACCACCACCTCTGACAGGATCTGTGATCCTGAAGGGGCGGCAGTCGGAAATGTATTCATGAAGGCGGCGGTGGCGAGACAGGCACCACCGTCGGGATTACGATATCCCTTTCTAACAGCATTTTATGGAGGGAAGACCGCCATGAATAGGCTGATGGAAACAGATTTTGGGGTCTCCAAACAGGGCCCGTCCATCGTGGGCCACTGTAAAGTGACCCTGGGGGCACATGTAGTGTTCTTACTCACCTCCATACACCATATGCCATGCACAACATGGTGCATGGCACACGGTCCATGGACGTGGAGGAGGTGCCCTTTTGCTTGGCTGCAGTACAAGCTGCCATGATAAGAGGCACTTTCCGACAACCAGCATGGCAGTCGCATCGTAATGCGGTGGTCGGACGGCTGCCTTGCTGTTGGGCAGTCTCCTGACTGCCGCAATAGCGGGTGGTGGTCCGATCAGCCCCATAGTTACCATGCATAACTAGAGTCAGCATGCCTTTAGCACACTATGGTCGCACTTTTGAATAGTGCTATCTTCATATGTCAGTAGACCACCAGGAAGCTACTCTCTAGCACATGCACTATCCAGAGCTTAATGCACCCACACACACCCTGCACAAATGGTACCTCCCATGTACTCACTTCTTGTTGGTCGGCTCATTGACAAAATATTGAAATCCTAAATATCATGATACAGAAATATTGTGTCAAAAATATCCATCACAAAAATAATGTGTTCCTATACTTATAATGGTAAGTACAAAAATATCGAAAAATATATTGTTTTACACTAATATTGAAAAATATATACATAAATATCGTTTTTAAGTCAGACATATATAGTTAACAATAGTAAATGTTAAATATATTAACATGTAAAAGTGATATAATTAATTAAATATAAACTATATATCAATAAATACTTATCTAAACAAACACACACACATATATGTATGCAAGGATGTCTAAGTACACATATATAATATAAAACTACTTTTAAAATAATGCATTTAATATATATAATAATTTTATATTTTTTTATTTAATAAGATAAATATATATGCATATATATATATATATATTCTCACAATCCTTTGTTGGCGCCGCCGTGGCAGCAAAGATGCCCGGACACCAGGTAAAGTCCAAAAGTAGTTTATTACTGCTGACGCGTTTCGACCTTGCGGTCTTTTTCAGAGCTGGGGAAAACATTGTGGCAGATATATATATATTTATATTACCTACTGGCGGTCGCCAGTAGGTAATTATAGTTAGGACCTAGTTTCCATAGGAAAAGCGTTTTTTTTTTCCCAATGACTTTGGCGCCGGTTGACGAATCTTCGCGAAATTTTCAAAACTAGTGACCCGCTTCGTCAGCTCCTGTCTTCAAAGTTTCAGGGTGATTCGACAAGCGGGGGCCGAGAAAAAAGGAATGTCCCAAAACGCGTTTTCCCCATGTTAATTTCCATAGGAAACTTTAGACAAAGCTACAGCCCGAACTGCTGAACGGAATGACACCAAATTTGGCAAAAAGGTAGGTCTTGTTTCAGAAAGAGCCCTTTTTTTTAAATGGTGTAAATCCGTTCAGTAGTTGCTGAGAAATTAGAAAAAGAAAAAGTTTCCATATCTGGGCGGAGCCTAACCACACATCTCCTCCCGAGTACGAGCTTGCCTCTGACTGGCTGCCAACACTTTAAACCAGGAAGTGTTGGCAGCCATCTTGTGCCTGGGACCGAGGGAGAAAGAAAAAGGTAAAATAAAGATAAAAAATCAAGAAAAGGGGGCAGGGTAAAAACACCCTGACCCCCTAGGCCTGCTCAGGGGTCCAACAGGGACCCCCAGGCCCAAAAAAGCATTTTTTTTTTTTAAATCGGGCGGGGTCGCGCCGGGTGCGCGAATGCTTTTGAAAATTTTAAAAAACGAAGCGCGGTCTCCCGCGCTTCGTTTTCAAAGCCCCTGGGTGGGCCAAGTCCCAGGGGCAATTTATTTATGTAGCGGGGCCCACGGGGCCCCCGCAGCCCCGGGGACCGCCACCTCCCCGGGGCTTTGTAAATTATATGCGGCAGGGCACGCGGCCCTCTGGCAGCCCCGGGGACCGCCACCTCCCCGGGGCTTGTTTTTTAATCTGAGGGGGGCTCCAAGGCCCCCCAAGCCCCGGGGACTGCCACCCCCCAGGGATTTTCTTAAATATTCGTGGGGGGCACACGGCCCCCCGCTGCCCCGGGGACCGCCACCTCCCCGGGGCTCTATTTTAAAAAAAATAAAACCTGTGTGGGGGGCTTAGCCCCCCCACACGCCCCGGGGACCGCCACCTCCCTGGGGCACTAAAAATGTAAAACGGACCCCCGGGGACCACCACCTCCCCGGGGCTTTGCAATGGTAGGGAGGGGGGCCGCGCGGCCCCCCTCCTGGAGCCTTCCATGGCCCTGGGGACCGCCAACCCCCAGGGCCAGCTCTTGCAGTGTCCCGGGGTGCCCACCACCGGGACACTGCTGTTTGCTATGGCCGGGTAGGAGCCGTGCGGCTCCCGCCCTGTCATAGCAAACACTGGTTTGGATTTTATAACCGAGAGCAGGTTTCCTGCTCTCCCTTCCAAAATCCAAAGCAGGATTGCTTTTCCACAAGGGGAGCTGCATTTCAGCAGCTCCCCTTGTGGAAAAGCAATGCCGGCTCCTGCAGGAGGAGGGGAGCTGGCGGGACCGTGGGGGCATTGGGGCTCCCCCCACGGTCCCCAACGGAGAGGCCAGGCCCCGGGGGATGGGGTCCCTGGGGCCAGAAGAGGCCTGGGAGGGGGGCCACGCAGCCCCCCTCCCCAATAACATTTTTTTTAAAATGTTTTAAACGAGGCACAGCCCCGGGGGATGGGGTTCTCGGGGCTAATAGAGGCCTCAGGAGGGGGGCCACGCAGCCCCCCTCCTTAAAAAAAATATGTGGCCATGTCCCAGGGGATGGGGTCCCCGGGGCAAAAATTGGCATCGGGAGGGGGGCCACGCGGCCCCCTTCCCGTTTATTTTTTTAACAATAGGGGTCAGGCCCTGGGGGATGGGGTCCCCAGGGCCCCAACAGTGGGAAAAGAAGGGGGGGCACACAGCCCCCCTTCTGAAAAAAGCCGGCATCGCGTTGGAGGCCCCGCCCCCTCCCTGCAGCACTCTGCAAACGTGCCCCCTGGCGAATTGTAAGTTGGGGAATTAATTCCCCTTGAATACTGAGGGTCCCTGGGGGCCAACTAGCCCACCAGGTACCTCCAGTAAGCGCCAGGGAGCTGCATTGCAGAGAGGTGGTCCAAGGCCACGCCCCCTTTTTACACCACTCTGCAACACAGCTCTGTGGCACTTACTGGAGGTAGCTGGTGGGCTAGTTGGCCCCCAGGGACCCTCAGGACTCAAGGGGACTTAATCCCCCAATTTACAACGCACCAGGGGGCGTGTTTGCACAGTGGTGCAGGGAGGGGGCGTGGCCTGATGTGACAAGTGTGCAAATGCGCCCTGTGGCACGTTTTAAGTTGGGGGATTAAGTCCCCTTGAATCCTGAGGGTACCTGGGGGCCAACTAGCCCACCAGGTACCTCCAGTAAGCGCCAGGGAGCTGTGTTGCAGAGAGGTGGTCCAAGGCCACACCCCCTTTTTACACCACTCTGCAACGCAGCTCTGTGGCGCTTACTGGAGGTAGCTGGTGGGCTAGTTGGCCCCCAGGGACCCTCAGGACTCAAGGGGACTTATTCCCCCAATTTACAACGCACCAGGGGGCGCGTTTGCACAGTGGTGCAGGGAGGGGGCGTGGCCTGATGTGACAAGTGTGCAAACACGCCCTGTGGCGCATTTTGAGTGCTATGGAAGAATGTTTACCATATTTATCGTTACGCGTAGACCTGTCTAGAAGTGGGTCAAGGCATGTGTTAAAATCTCCGCCCCAAAGTATTGCTGATGGTGGTAATGTGTGCAATTTAGCCCAAATTTGTACAAAAAGAGGGGTCGTCCGTGTTCGGTCCATATGCGGTAACTATGGTTAAGACTGTTCCGCCAAAGTTGCCCTAAGCAATGACATATCTACCCTGCTCATCCTTAATTGAGTGAAGCAGCGTAAATGGTGTACCCTTTCTTACAAGAAGCAATACCCCTCTAGCGTATGTAGAGTAAGAGGACGCCAGTCTAAAAGTGGCCCATCTAGCCCCAACCATACTCTCGGAGAGGTCTGTGTGATCCGTTTCTTGAAGACAAGCTATATCTACATTATGGCGGTCAAAATATGCAAGAACTTTCCGAATTTTCTGTGGGTTTTTTAGACCACGTACATTCCATGTCATAAGTGTTAATTTTCTAGTGGAATGCATTCTATTATCCATACTCTGCTGTGGTGGTTGCATTATCCAAGCTGTGCTATATGAGTGCGTGTCTCGTTATGATTTTGGCTTCTGCCCTCTCCGCGCTGACCATATTTTGAAAATGTACACCCTTTCCCCCCCACCCACTCCGCCATCCCAATTACAGCGAAGACAAGCCCAATAAACATGTGCCTATACTCCCACCTCCCCAAACGATCCCATACAGGAAAAAAATTACATTGTGGTGCACACATGGTGGCGGGAGGTTCCAGCCGGAACCCCAGTGGCGACGCCACATGGGGGGTCGCCCATCCAACCGTAGGAAAGAAAGAAATAATACAATCGACACAACCTGCTAAACTCAAAGAAGAAACAACGTGCTGTCCACATTACAAGCTTCATCGCTATTTGCACTACTGCACCATGTGTGTATGCACCGTGCCCACAGTGTCTATTTTAAACTATAAAAACAAACCATGAGTTCATGGTAAGCACTTATCTGTGTCCATGTAGAGCGTTGCCAGAGATAGTCAATGGGCAGTGACCCAGTACTGCTCACAGTTCAGGGGAAGCTTTTATTATTCAACATCTGAGGTGTTCCCTTGTTCTTCTTGTTCACCTCTAGGCGATCTCCTGCACGTAGCTTGGGAGCCCTTTAGTTGTAGGAATTTGAGCACTTCTTTGGGATCATTATATACCATGCTTTTCCCACCATCTGTTACTCGGAGACGGTCCGGATATATAATTGCTTATGGAATGTTCTGGTCCCGTAGCTTCTTTTTAACTGCCACAAACTTCTTCTGCGCCTCCTGGACCTGTGGTGTGAAGTCTGGATAAATGCAAATGGTCATCCTTCATGCGTTAGGCTTCCTAATTCTCTGGCCTTTCGGAGTGCCGCGTTGCGATCCCTATAGTTCAATAGTTTTGCTATGATCGGGCGTGGTCTTGCCCCTGGCGGAGGCGGCAGAGCAAGCGATCTGTGCGCCCTCTCAATAATAAAGACATCTGAAAAAGTGTCTTTGCCGAATAGTGTCACCAGCAAGTTCTCAATGTAGCGCTCCATATTGCCCGTGTTCGTTGACTCTGCTATGCCCATAAAGCGTAGGTTATTACGGAGGGATCTCGCCTCCAAGTCCTCTGACTTCGCCATTATAGCTGCAAGAGTTTTTCGGTTTTCTCCTGTTTTGAATCTATTTGACGCTGCGCGTCTTCTGTGTCCGAGATCCGTCTCTCCGCCATATTTATCCACTCCGTGTGTCTGTCCAGGCGTTCAGACATACAGTCCACTCTATAGGTCAGAGTGTCAATTTTCCCATCTATGTTAGTCAGCGTTGCCTGAATCGTCATGAACATGGATTGAAAATCAACAGTAGTAGCAGAGCTTGCATCCGCCGTGGGTGTCTGAGTTGAAGACTGCTCTTCTGCGCTGTTGTCAGTCACCTTCTTTGCCTGCTCAAAATGGAGTTTGGGCTGGTTCCTATCTGTTTTCCCCATTGTTGCAGCACTGCGGTCAGTTAAGAGCTGTACTGAGGCGTCACGTCTCGTAAGTCAAGACTCTTCAACTTTTTGTGTTGGCTTAGGCGGTGGCGCCTTGTGGCAGGACTCATGTCAACGCAGTCTAAGTTGCATTTTTCAATGCTGGCGTCCAGTGGGTGGCTGTCCAATAACTGTGCGCCAAGCAAGCCACAATTATCCCAGGCAAATAGAGCCCAGCCGCCGCACCGCAAGTAACTTGCACTACTATTAACAGGGCCTCAGTGAAGTAGGGCGTTGGCACTTCCGCGCCTCGTGTTCTTCAGTAGCTTACAGGCAGTATGCACAACCGTAATAGCCCACAAAGAGGGATTTAGTGTGCGGGGGGCAAGGTGAGTGCAGGCAATAGGTGAGGGGGGGAGGGCGCCGACGACCACCTTCGCGCTTCCTACCTCAGCCCCCGCACCACCCGTGTGCCGTGCCGCAGGCCTTCAGTTACTTGATGCAGATCACCTCTGGTATATACCTTCTGGTAAATTCAGCAAGGGTGCTGTTTCAACGTGAGAGCCACTACAATACGCTGTATAGCCCAGCACAATCACAACGTGTCCATTACCCCACTTACAATCTCTTTCGGGGGGATCTGCTAATTAATGGAGCCAATGTGTCTCTAAATGGTGCTCAGAGTCGGCGTATTCGGGTGTGCAAGCCACTCTTGCTTCCCTCTGCACCTCTCTTGCCTCTTTCTGCATTTCTGTTGCTTCTTTCTGCACGTTTCTTTCTTTTTCTGCACTTCTCATGACCTCATTCTGCAAATCTCATGTACTTTCTGCACCTCTCTTCCCTCTTCCTGCACGTCTGTTGCCTCTTTCTGCACCTCATTTGCTTCTTTCTGCACCCCTGTTGTCTCTTTCTGCACTCGTCTTCCCTCTTTCTGTATCTTTCCTGCCTGTTTTTGCATCTCACTTGCCTCTTTCTGCACTTTTCTTGCTTCTTTCTACACCACTGTTTGGTTCTTTCAGCAATTCTCTTGCCTCTTTGTGCACTTCTCTTGCCTGTTTCTGTACTTCTCTTGCCTCTTTCTGCACTCGTGTTGCCTCATGCTGCACTTTCCATGCTTCTTTCTGCACCTGTCCTGCTTCTTTCTGCACACCTGTTGTCTCTTTCTGCACTCGTCTTCCGTCTTTCTGTACCTTTCCTGCCTGTTTTTGCATCTCACTTGCCTCTTTCTGCACTTTTCTTGCTTCTTTGTACACTTCTGTTGCTTCTTTCAGCAATTCTCTTGCCTCTTTGTGCACTTCTCTTGCCTGTTTCTGCACCTCTCTTGCCTCTTTTTGCACCTCTGTTGGCTCTTTCTGCACCTCACTTGCTACTTTCTGCACCTGTCTTGCTTCTTTCTGCACCCCTGTTGTCTCTTTATGTACCTCTTTTGCCTCTTTCTGCACTTTTCTTGGATTTTTCTGCACTTCTCTTCCTTCTTTCTGCACCCCTCCTGCCTTTTTCTGTACCTCTCTTGCCTCTTAGTGCACCCCTCCTACCTTTTTCTGCACCCCTCTTGCCTCTTTCGGCACCTGTGTTGCTTCTTGCTGTACTTCTCGTGCCTCCTTCTGCACCTCTTAGTTAGAGGTAGTTTTAATCCCCCTGCCCTATTATGTACTAGGGCCATACAGGGGAGGTCATGCCAATCACAGGGGTACCCCAACCCGTAGTGTACCCTAGTGTATGTAGGTGTTTTCACTGTATTCTAAGTGTCTTTCACCATAGCACTGGCTCCGGGCCTGGTTAGTCAGAGTCAGTTACCACCAGTACCCATCAGCAAAAAGTTGGGGTCACAGGATGACTTTGCAACAGACTCTTTCTGCTCCTCTGTTGGTTCTTTGTGCACATCTCTTGCTTCTTTCTGCACCTTTCTTCGACTTTCTGCACATGTCCTACCTTTGTAGGCATAGTTAGAAATTAACATTTAAAAAACCTTTGAAATTCACTGAAAAAACCACAGGTTTCAGGGATGTTATAGTTAGAAATTAGCATTTAAAAAACCTTTGAAATTCACTGAAAAAACCATAGGTTTCAGGGACGTTATAGTTAGAAATTAGCATTTAAAAAACCTTAGAAATTCACTGAAAAAAACACAGGTTTCAGGGACGTTATAGTTAGTTGGACATTTTACTCGTACAAAACCAGAGAAATTCAGCTGTTATAGTTAGTTCAGCTAACTATAACTCGCGCCCCCGCAATGCACTGCCGATGACGTCACATATTACATCATTAATTAAGTTCCCACCCTATAACTCTACAAACCCAACAACCCACACCTAAAATATAACTTAAAAAATGTAAATGATTCCACAATTTAAATAATTAATTAACAATTAATTAATTAATGATAAATAAATAATTAATATCTGATCATTTAATATTTTATCGACTTCCCACCCTAAGCCCCTACAGACCCAATAACCCACACTTGAAATATAACTTAATAAATAATAATTACACAATTTATGTAATTGATTATCAATTAAATAATTAATAATAAATTAGTAATTCATTACAAAAAAAATTACATAACTTCCTACCCTATACCCCTACAAATCCAACATACCGCTCCTAAAATATAACTTAAAACATTACAATTACACAATTTAAATAATTAATTAACAATTAATTAGTTATGAATAAATCATTAATTAATCATTAATCATTTATTATTTAATTAACTTCACAGCCTATACCCCCACAAACCCACACATAAAATATAACTTTAAAAAATAATAATGACATAATTCACATTATTAATTATCAAATAAATAATTAATATTAATTAAAGACTTATGAATCAATCAGAAATTAGTGAGAGGTGTGGCACAGTAACCAGAGCAGTTTATTCTGGAACACGGGGCTCCCGGTTCAATTCCCGGCACCAGTGGCAGCTCAGCTCAGCACCAAGTGACTATGGGCAATAGCTCACCAAATCTCCCCGAGAGACCCCAGCACCTTGAAACCTTAAGGGGTGATATGTTTGCGCTTTATAAATATAGATTATTATTTTATTATTATAATTAATTATACTTAATTAACTTCCCATCATGTACCCCTAAAAACATCAAAACCAGCTCCGACATTAAAAATATAAATTATAAACTATATTTCAAAACATCAACAACAATTGCTCAAATAATATAAAACATATACAATTAAAATATTATTTAAACACATAAAGAAACTTAAAAAATGATATTTCTTACCTTAAAACAATCGATATTTTTGTCAACACTATTTTTTCGCATGATATTTCTGTGTCAAAATATTACAAATTTGATATTTTAGCAACTCAATATTTTTAACTCGATATTTTGATGAATACCTAGTAGTGCATGCAGCCTGTTAGTCGAAGCCTTTGACCACCTTCTGTCTTGGTTCAGACTGCAGAGCCTCCTGATGGAACAAAGCAGTGTCCCCCGCTGCCCCCAGGACTCCCCGGGATAGAACGGTGCGAAGGCTGATGATGACCCTTGAGTGTAACCCGGCAGGCTCTCTCAGCTGCCACAGTGCAACAGCGCTAGTTCTCAGGGTGGGCTGTAGCAACTTGTTTGGGGGCTTGAACTGCCTCCTCCTATTTTCTTTCCTCATGCCCATGGATTGGCAAAATTTGACACGGAATAAATGTTAAGGTTACGGATATGCTACTTGAGAGCCGGCCTTGTTCAATTACAAGTTTTCATGTCAACCTTGTTGTGATCTTGCTTACAGGTGCTTAGAGACTGGTACTTTATCTAACTACTGATGGGTTTATTGTAGGGGAGGGTGTCGGTAAACTTCGCCATGTGGAGGTTGCCTGAGTTTTTTCAGAACTCCACGCTCCAAGTGGAGCCAGGGTGGCAAAACTCCACGAACTCAGTCGGCAGAGTGGAGTTTATCGCCCCCCCCAAACTATGACATACCAGTGTCATAGCATATTTAGACACCTTTACACACATATGTATACATTTTCTGACCATCGAATGCAGCTAGTCACCTCACATGGCTGATCAGCCTGGAGATGAAAGGTCAAAAATATCTTACATCATATGTCAAAATCAGGCCGCATTTCTATCATTGTGTTGGGCTACTCCACAATGAGCAATGCAGTGATGTACTGTTAAATACCACTGCATTATGTTCTTGTTGGATTTTGCATGGGAACGACTCCATTGCATACATTAATTCCTGTGTGACGCAACTGGATTCAGCTAAACTTTTGCACCATGCCATTCTAAAAAACGACGCATATGAGCACTTGCGTAGTTTCTTAAATATGACTTACTGCTTGCATCACCATTGCTCCCCATTGTATGGAGCAAAGGGCAATGCGAACCCTTGATAAATATTCCCCCTAGTGTTCATGCACGTGTAGGTCATCATATTATTCATTCCAAACCTGGGCACTCTTCAGTTACAATACATGGGCAGGTGGGTGCACACCCAGCATGAAGAAAGGTTTGATTTTTTTATTTTTACCTCTCTAGAATATACAGAAAATATTAAATTGTCTTCATGGAGGAAAAGCTTTCCCTGATGGTGGGCAGCAGCCTCGAATTGTTGATTTCTCCATGCTTGCCACATTACCAAGCAGGCTTACAGCAAAAAGGTTTGGTCAGGCCCACTAAGAGCTAAGGTAGTTGGAGGCTTCCCGTTAGTGGAGTCACAGACCATAGCTGTGGCAGTAAGAGGGTCTAAATTTTGATGACATCAGTGCAGTTTATTGGTAAATGCAGGGGCACTGTGAGCTGCGGATGCAGGAGAACTGTAGTTCACAGCAGCAGATGGAGGGCCAGGAATATCCAACAAAATTGACTTCCAGTTATCAATGCGTACATTTTGAGTCAGAACTAAGAGGTGAGATGCTATGACTCATGACTTCAATTGAGCCCATATGAGTGTATGCGAATTGGAGTCTGCAAGGGTCTCTTCCAAGCACTATGTTGCTTCAGACAGCAGAGTCAGAAGTTCTTCAGATTACAGGATGACAAGATTTGATTTGGGGTTTTATAAAGTGCTCATATGCCCTGAGGCTTCTTGGCGCTGATCTGAGCAGGAGGGATGCAGGAGAAACAGCAGATGTCTATTGAGAAATGTGTTATTTCCTGTAAAGCCAAGTTTTAAATTTTTCCTAAAAATGAGAAGAGCAGGGGCTGTTTTTAGATCAAGAGGCAGTTCATTCCAGAGGAGTGCGGTGTTTTTCGCAAAGCCTCTACCACCCCAGGAAGTCAGTCGGTGTCAACTGTTTTCCCAAGACTGGATCAGAGGGGTCTGTTGGGAATATACCAGCAAAATTTATTTATCAGATACTCAGGACCTGTTCTTGACCATGACTTATAAGAAATGCATCAATCAATCAATCAATCAGGGTAGTTGAAGCACAACTACTCACCTGTGAGGGTCTCAAGGCGCTGGGGGGATGGCTCCATTGAGAGTAGGGGTCTTCTGAAGAGCCAGGTCGTGAGGTCCTTAGGGGACTGCGGGGTCAGCCGAAGAGTCAGGTCTTAGGGTCCTTCCTGAGCTGGGACAGTGTGGGTGCTTGTCGGAGGTGGAGGGGTGGTCATTCCAGGCCTTGGCTGCGAGGTAGTAGAAGGACTTTCCTCCTGTTCTGGTCCTGTGGATGCGAGGGACGGTGGCCAGCGAGAGGTCGGCTGATTGGAGGTGTCTTTTGGGTGCGTGGAAGGAGAGGCGGCTGTTCAGGTATGTTGGCCCGGTATTGTGCAGGGCCTTGTATGCTTGGGTGAGGGGTTTGAAGGCTATTCTTCTTTAGACTGGGAGCCAGTGGAGATTGCAGAGGTGTTGGGTGAAGTGGCTGTGGCTGTTGCGGGTGATGTCGAGGATCAATCTAGCTGCTGCGTTCTGGACAGTCTGGATTTTGCGAAGGAGATTCTTATTGATTCTGGCATAGAGCGTGTTGCCGTAGTCTAGTCTGCTACTGATGAGCGTGTGCATGATGGGTTTTCTGGATTTGGGTGGGATCCATCTGAAAGTCTTTCGAAGCTTGCTGAGGGTGTTGAAGCAGGTCGAGGATACGGCATTGATCTGACGGTTCATTGTTGGCGATGAGTCCAGTATTATGCCGAGGTTTCATGCGTGGTCCGCCGGGGTGGGGGATTTCCTGGGGTGGGGGGCCACCAGAAGTCATCCCATGCGGAGGGGTGGAGCTCAGGATGAGGACTTCTGTTTCCTTGGAGTTGAGTTTCAGGCAGCTGTTCTTCATCCAGGTGGCAACGGCTTTCATCCCTTCTTGGAGGTTGTGTTTGGTGATGTTGAGTGTGTTGGTGAGAGAGAGGATGAGCTGGGTGTCGTCGGCATAGGTGATGATGTTGAACCTGTGGTTTTTGACGATGGTTGCGAGGGGTGCCATGTAGATCTCAAAGAGTGTGGGGCTGAGGGGGGCTCCTGGGACACTCCACAGTTGGTCTCTGTCAGTTCCGAGAGGTAGGGCGGGAGTCTGACTCGCTGGGTTCTGCGGGTGAGGAATGAGCATATCCAGTCGAGTGCCTTGTCGCAGATGCCGGCGTCTTGGAGATTTAGAGATCGAGATAAATAGAGATTTAAAAGTAGCTATTTCTCACAGGAAACCAGTGGAGTTCGTTCAGCGCTGAAGTAGCATATTGAAATTTAGGCAGATTTTTAAGCATACTAGCTGCAGATTTTTATACCGTTTGTAGTTTCTGCATGAGATTCACTTGCAGGGTAAGATATAGGCCATTGCAGTAGTCAATGCGTGAAAGCACTAATGCAATGACTACTGTTTTCAGAAGGTCATGGGGGATCAAGTGTTTGATTTTCTTCAAGGTTTTTAAGATAAAAAAGGAGGAAGAAATTACTACATTAACCTGGTTCTTATAGGTTAATCTGTTGTCCAACAGGACTCCTAAGTTCCTCACTTTATTCTTAGGGATGGGAAGAGTCCCCATATCTTGGGGCCAGCATAATGGGGTCCAGAAGGATATAATATGGCCAAACAGCATCACCTCCGTTTAAGCCAAATTTAATTTGAGGCAATTTTTGCCCATCCTGTCGCTAATTGCAGACATACAGTTACGAAAATGTTCATCAATGCCTTGGTTAGAATTGGAGAGAGCTACAACTATCTGGGTGTCAGCTGCGTATGAAACCAATGAAAACCCAAAAGATCTAATAAGAGCTGCCAACAGAATGACGTAAGCATTGGACAATGATGGGTTCAATGATTAACCCCGGGGGACAACGCATAGTAAGACATGGGATTCAGAGGTGTGTCCATCAAGGTGAACTGATTGAATCTAGATGTCAGGAAGCATTTAAGTATGGCAATGGCCTGATCGTTAACTCCTAAAGTGCTTAATCTGTCGACCACAAGAGTGTGGTTGACCGTATCAAACGTTGCGGAAAGGCCAAGTACCTGGCCATGGGACAGTAGTTGTTAGCATCGAGGGCATAAAGATTGGATTTTTTCAAGAGTGGCAATACCGAAGCCTTCTTCTAGTCTTCAGGAAGAATCCCTGATTGAAACATGGTGTTGAAGATATTAGCAAGCTGTTTTGCCACAATACCTGGGACCATTTTAATTATGGAGGGGGGACAGGGATCTAGGGGGAGGGTCCTGAATTGGTAGCCAAGATCAGCTGTCTAATTTTTGCCTCAGAAAGCTTTAAAAAATCTCTAAGAGACCTGGATTCCTCATCTAAACAGGGGTATAAAGAGACAGGCACTGGAGCAGAATGATTAGTTGTCGAGAAACTATCAAAAATGTCCTGAACCTTCTTATGAAAGAAGAGTGCCAGGACGTTACAAAAATTACTATTGGCTAAAGTGGAATTGGTAGTGGAGATAGTGGTTAAAGTGGCGATAGTGCGAAAAAGCTCTTTAGAGGAGTTTTTTGCCTGTTCTGTTTTTAACGTATAACATTTTGATTTGGTAGCTGTAAGAAGGGCTGTATATTTGGCAAATACATTGTTTCTAAATTTCTTTTTCAATTAGACTGTAGTCCTTCCTCCATATTCTCTCCTGCTTCCAACAGTGTTGTTAACAAGCACATTAAGTTGCAGGTTCAATGTCTCTTGCTTCAATGGTTCATGGTGGTCTGCGGTTGCAATGAGTGGATCCAGGCAGGAAGTCTGCAGCACTTACCAGTGGTGTTCTTGGTGAGCAGGATGTGATATGGTCCTCACCACAGAGGCTGGGGTTGGAGTTTGGATTTTCATTCATGATTCACATGGACACAGTCTCCAGGCTGTAGATCATGGAAGGCCTCTATACGGCAGTTTTGACCTAGACGGTTGGCAGGAAGTAGAATTGGGCAACCTATGACAATCTCATAAGAAGTCAGCATAGACTTAATGTTAGGGGCGACTTAGCCAGAGTGCCAAAGTTAAAGAATTGCTCCACTTGAACTTAGCTCCTTCACACATTTTATATAGTTTACTTATCAAAGTCCCATTGTAGTGTTCAACTCTTCCAGATGACTCTGGAAAATAAGCACAATGAAAGAGTTGCTTAATCCCTAAAGCTTTATACAGTTCCTGAACTATAGAGCTCACAATGTGGTTTACCTTGTCACTTCCGATAAGGAAAAGGATTCCCAAGGATTCCAAACCATGGGATGAATTCTCTGAGCAGTATTATAGCTACAGTGATAGCATCAGCTCAGGCACATGGGTAGGCTTCAATCCATCCAGCGAACATGCACACAGAACTAGAACATAAACAAAAGATCAATATAAAAGCATCTGAATAAAATCTATTTAACCTTGGACAAAGGAAACCGACGGTAGTGCATGGGCAGTGGGTATGGTCCTTACACCTTTACAGCATTGAAGGCTTCTTAATTGGCACATATCTAGCAGTACTGTTATGTAATACAATGGAAAAAGAGAGCAAACCTGTGGATACCTGTGGTAGACATCATGCCATTTCAGATGATATGGGCCACCCCATGGATAAGCAAGGTAAATTTGAGTAGTACTCCAAGGACGACCTCTCTTATTTATCCTTTTACACTCCATCTGGGTCTGTTTTGCAATATTATTTTGGTCCTGCATTCTTTTCACTGTCAGAAACATTCTTGGAATTCAGGGAGCTCTTTTAGGTTGGGCATAATGGGCTCAGCAATCAGAGATACGTACAGCATGACCTGAGGCTTTAAAGACAAAATCAGCATTCATAGCCGTCATCAAAAGCATTACTCCCCCATCATCTTGGGTAAATTTCAAGGTTTTTTATAAACAACAACATTTTATTAGTGTGTGTGTGTATGCGTGTGCGGGTTTGTGTTACTATCCTTGTGGGGACTTGGGTGTGATAACACACTCACGCGTGGGGACTTGATTGCACTGTGGGACTTGAACCCAGGTCCCCACAAGGCAATGTCTTCAAAATGATAAAAAATGGCTTCAGGAACATCTGTGTCAATTTTTACAACTTTAAAAAAAATTGCCTTGTGGGGACCTGTGTTTCATCAAGTGTGTTTATATTTGTGTTCGGCTCTGCCCCTGTAGACAGGAGGCGGTACTGCAGGCTTAAACACACTTTGC